>CAUEHS010000907.1:0-62000 GCA_958510865.1 Myrrha octodecimguttata
TAAGGGTAAGGGTAAGCTTAAGGGTAAAAGCAAGGGTAAGGGTAAGGGTAAGGGTGAGGGTAAGGGTAAGCTTAAGGGTTAAAGCAAGGGTAAGGGTAAGGGTAAGGGTAAGGGTAAGGGTAAGGGTAAGGGTAAAGGTAAGGGTAAGCCTAAGGGTAAAAGCAAGGGTAAGGGTAAGGGTAAGGGTAAGGGTAAGGGTAAGGGTAAGGGTAAGGGTAAGGGTAAGGGTAAGGGTAAGGGTAAGCTTAAGGGTAAAAGCAAGGGTAAGGGTAAGGGTAAGGGTAAGGGTAAGGGTAAGGGTAAGGGTAAGGGTAAGGGTAAGGGTAAGGGTAAGCTTAAGGGTAAAAGCAAGGGTAAGGGTAAGGGTAAGGGTGAGGGTAAGGGTAAGGGTAAGGGTAAGCTTAAGGGTAAAAGCAAGGGTAAGGGTAAGGGTAAGGGTAAGGGTAAGGGTAAGGGTAAGCTTAAGGGTAAAAGCAAGGGTAAGGGTAAGGGTAAGGGTAAGGGTAAGGGTAAGGGTAAGGGTAAGGGTAAGGGTAAGGGTAAAGGTAAGGGAAAGCCTAAGGGTAAAAGCAAGGGTAAGGGTAAGGGTTAGGGTAAGGGTAAGGGTAAGGGTAAGGGTAAGGGTAAGGGTAAGGGTAAGGGTAAGGGTAAGGGTAAGGGTAAGTGTAAGGGTAAGGGTAAGGGTAAGCTTAAGGGTAAAAGCAAGGGTAAGGGTAAGGGTAAGGGTAAGGGTAAGGGTAAGGGTAAGGGTAAGGGTAAGGGTAAGGGTAAGGGTGAGGGTAAGCTTAAGGGTAAGGGTAAGGGTAAGGGTAAAGGTGAGGGTAAGCCTAAGGGTAAAAGCAAGGGTAACGGTAAGGGTTAGGGTAAGTGTAGGGGTAAGGGTAAGGGTAAGGGTAAGGGTAAGTGTAAGGGTAAGGGTAAGGGTAAGCTTAAGGGTAAAAGCAAGGGTAAGGGTAAGGGTAAGGGTAAGGGTAAGGGTAAGGGTAAGGGTAAGGGTAAGGGTAAGGGTAAGGGTAAGTGTAAGCTTAAGGGTAAGGGTAAGGGTAAGGGTAAGGGTAAGCCTAAGGGTAAAGGCAAGGGTAAGGGTAAGGGTAAGGGTAAGGGTAAGGGTAAACTTAAGGGTAAAAGCAAGGGTAAGGGTAAGGGTAAGGGTAAGGGTAAGGGTAAGGGTAAGCTTAAGGGAAAAAGCAAGGGTAAGGGAAAGGGTAAGGGTAAGGGTAAGGGTAAGGGTAAAGGTAAGGGTAAGCATAAGGGTAAAAGCAAGGGTAAGGGTAAGGGTAAGGGTAAGGGTAAGGGTAAGGGTAAGGGTAAGGGTAAGGGTAAGGGTAAGGGTAAGGGTGAGCTTAAGGGTAAAAGCAAGGGTAAGGGTAAGGGTAAGGGTAAGGGTAAGGGTAAGGGTAAGGGTAAGGGTAAGGGTAAGGGTAAGGGTAAGGGTAAGGGTAAGGGTAAGGGTAAGGGTAAGGGTAAGGGTAAGGGTAAGGGTAAGGGTAAGGGTAAGGGTAAGCTTAAGGGTAAGGGTAAGCTTAAGGGTAAAAGCAAGGGTAAGGGTAAGGGTAAGGGTAAGGGTAAGGGTAAGGGTAAGGGTAAGGGTAAGGGTAAGGGTAAAGGTAAGGGTAAGCCTAAGGGTAAAAGCAAGGGTAAGGGTAAGGGTAAGGATAAGGGTAAGGGTAAGGGTAAGCTTAAGGGTAAAAGCAAGGGTAAGGGTAAGGGTAAGGGTCAGGGTAAGGGTAAGGGTAAGGGTAAGGGTAAGGGTAAGCTTAAGGGTAAGGATAAGGGTAAGGGTAAAAGCAAGGGTGAGGGTAAGGGTAAGGGTAAGGGTAAGGGTAAGCTTAAGGGTAAAAGCAAGGGTAAGGGTAAGGGTAAGGGTAAGGGTAAGGGTAAGGGTAAGCTTAAGGGTAAGGGTAAGGGTAAGGGTAAGGGTAAGCTTAAGGGTAAAAGCAAGGGTAAGGGTAAGGGTAAGGGTAAGGGTAAGGGTAAGGGTAAGGGTAAGGGTAAGGGTAAGGGTAAGGGTAAGGGTAAGCTTAAGGGTAAAAGCAAGGGTAAGGGTAAGGGTAAGGGTAAGGGTAAGGGTAAGGGTAAGGGTAAGGGTAAGCTTAAGGGTAAAAGCAAGGGTAAGGGTAACGGTAAGGGTAAGGGTAAGGGTAAGGGTAAGGGTAAGGGTAAAGGAAAGGGTAAGCCTAAGGGTAAAAGCAAGGGTAAGGGTAAGGGTAAGGGTAAGGGTAAGGGTAAGAGTAAGGGTAAGGTTAAGGGTAAGGGGAGGCTTAAGGGTAAAAGCAAGGGTAAGGGTAAGGGTAAGGGTAAGGGTAAGGGTAAGCCTAAGGGTAAAAGCAAGGGTAAGGGTAAGGGTAAGGGTAAGGGTAAGGGTAAGGGTAAGGGTAAGGGTAAGCTTAAGGGTAAAAGCAAGGGTGAGGGTAAGGGTAAGGGTAAGGGTAAGGGTAAGGGTAAGGGTAAGGGTAAGGGTAAGGGTAAGGGTAAAGGTAAGCTTAAGGGTAAAAGCAAGGGTAAGGGTAAGGGTAAGGGTAAGGGTAAGGGTAAGGGTAAGGGTAAGGGTAAGGGTAAGGGTAAGGGTAAAGGTAAGGGTAAGGGTAAGGGTAAGGGTAAGGGTAAGGGTAAGGGTAAGGGTAAGGTTAAGGGTAAGGGTAAGGGTAAGGGTAAGGGTAAGGGTAAGCTTAAGGGTAAAAGCAAGGGTAAGGGTAAGGGTAAGGGTAAGGGTAAGGGTAAGGGTTAGGGTAAGGGTAAAGGTAAGGGTAAGCCCAAGGGTAAAAGCAAGGGTAAGGGTAAGGGTAAGGGTAAGGGTAAGGGTAAGGGTAAGGGTTAGGGTAAGGGTAAGGGTAAGGGTAAGAGTAAGGGTAAGGGTAAGGGTAAGCTTAAGGGTAAAAGCAAGGGTAAGGGTAAGGGTAAGGGTAAGGGTAAGCCTAAGGGTAAAAGCAAGGGTAAGGGTAAGGGTAAGGGTAAGGGTAAGGGTAAGGGTAAGCTTAAGGGTAAAAGCAAGGGTAAGGGTAAGGGTAAGGGTAAGGGTAAGGGTAAGCTTAAGGGTAAAAGCAAGGGTAAGGGTAAGGGTGAGGGTAAGGGTAAGGGTAAGGGTAAGGGTAAAGGTAAGGGTAAGCCTAAGGGTAAAAGCAAGGGTAAGGGTAAGGGTAAGGGTAAGGGTAAGGGTAAGGGTAAGGGTAAGGGTAAGCTTAAGGGTAAAAGCAAGGGTAAGGGTAAGGGTAAGGGAAAGAGTAAGGGTAAGGGTAAGGGTAAGGGTAAGGGTAAGGGTAAAGGTAAGGGTAAGGGTAAGGGTAAGGGTAAGGGTAAGGGTAAGGGTAAGCTTAAGGGTAAAAGCAAGGGTAAGGGTTAGGGTAAGGGTAAGGGTAAGGGTAAGGGTAAGGGTAAGGGTAAGGGTAAGCTTAAGTGTAAAAGCAAGGGTAAGGGTAAGGGTAAGGGTAAGGGTAAGGGTAAGGGTAAGGGTAAGGGTAAGGGTAAGGGTAAGGGTAAGGGTAAGGGTAAGCTTAAGGGTAAAAGCAAGGGTAAGGGTAAGGGTAAGGGTAAGGGTAAGGGTAAGGGTAA
Source organism: Myrrha octodecimguttata (assembly GCA_958510865.1). Classification (NCBI taxonomy): domain Eukaryota; kingdom Metazoa; phylum Arthropoda; class Insecta; order Coleoptera; family Coccinellidae; genus Myrrha; species Myrrha octodecimguttata. The sequence goes on from CAUEHS010000907.1 coordinate 3,550, forward strand.
GGGTAAGGGTAAGCTTAAGGGTAAAAGCAAGGGTAAGGGTAAGGGTAAGGGTAAGGGTAAGGGTTAGGGTAAGGGTAAAGGTAAGGGTAAAGGTAAGGGTAAGCCTAAGGGTAAAAGCAAGGGTAAGGGTAAGGGTAAGGGTAAGGGTAAGTGTAAGGGTAAGGGTAAGGGTAAGAGTAAGGGTAAGGGTAAGGGTAAGCTTAAGGGTAAAAGCAAGGGTAAGGGTAAGGGTAAGGGTAAGGGTAAGCCTAAGGGTAAAAGCAAGGGTAAGGGTAAGGGTAAGGGTAAGGGTAAGCTTAAGGGTAAAAACAAGGGTAAGGGTAAGGGTAAGGGTAAGGGTAAGGGTAAGGGTAAGCTTAAGAGTAAAAGCAAGGGTAAGGGTAAGGGTAAGGGTAAGGGTAAGGGTAAGGGTAAGGGTAAGGGTAAGGGTAAGGGTAAGGGTAAGGGTAAAGGTAAGGGTAAGCCTAAGGGTAAAAGCAAGGGTAAGGGTAAGGGTAAGGGTAAGGGTAAGGGTAAGCTTAAGGGTAAAAGCAAGGGTAAGGGTAAGGGTAAGGGTAAGGGTAAGGGTAAGGGTAAGGGTAAGGGTAAGGGTAAGGGTAAGGGTAAGGGTAAGGGTAAGCTTAAGGGTAAAAGCAAGGGTAAGGGTAAGGGTGAGGGTAAGGGTAAGGGTAAGGGTAAGGGTAAGGGTAAGGGTAAGGGTAAGGGTAAGGGTAAGGGTAAGGGTAAGGGTAAGGGTAAGGGTAAGGGTAAGGGTAAGGGTAAGGGTAAGCTAAAGGGTAAAAGCAAGGGTAAGGGTTAGGGTAAGGGTAAGGGTAAGGGTAAGGGTAAGGGTAAGGGTAAGGGTAAGCTTAAGGGTAAAAGCAAGGGTAAGGGTAAGGGTAAGGGTAAGGGTAAGGGTAAGGGTAAGGGTAAGGGTAAGTGTAAAGGTAAGGGTAAGCCTAAGGGTAAAAGCAAGGGTAAGGGTAAGGGTAAGGGTAAGGGTAAGGGTAAGGGTAAGGGTAAGGGTAAGGGTAAGGGTAAGGGTAAGGGTAAGGGTAAGGGTAAGGGTAAGGGTAAGGGTAAGCTTAAGGGTATAAGCAAGGGTAAGGGTAAGGTTAAGGGTGAGGGTAAGGGTAAGGGTAAGGGTAAGGGTAAGGGTAAGCTTAAGGGTAAAAGCAAGGGTAAGGGTAAGGGTAAGGGTAAGGGTAAGGGTAAGGGTAAGGGTAAGCTTAAGGGTAAAAGCAAGGGTAAGGGTAAGGGTAAGGGTAAGGGTAAGCGTAAGGGTAAGGGTAAGGGTAAGGGTAAGGGTAAGGGTAAAGGTAAGGGTAAGCCTAAGGGTAAAAGCAAGGGTAAGGGTAAGGGTAAGGGTAAGGGTAAGGGTAAGGGTAAGGGTAAGGGTAAGGGTAAGGGTAAGGGTAAGTGTAAGGGTAAGCTTAAGGGTAAAAGCAAGGGTAAGGGTAAGGGTAAGGGTAAGGGTAAGCCTAAGGGTAAAAGCAAGGGTAAGGGTAAGGGTAAGGGTAAGGGTAAGGGTAAGCTTAAGGGTAAAATCAAGGGTAAGGGTAAGGGTAAGGGTAAGGGTAAGGGTAAGGGTAAGGGTAAGGGTAAGCTTAAGGGTAAAAGCAAGGGTAAGGGTAAGGGTAAGGGTAAGGGTAAGGGTAAGGGTAAGGGTAAGGGTAAGGGTAAGGGTAAAGGTAAGGGTAAGCCTAAGGGTAAAAGCAAGGGTAAGGGTCAGGGTAAGGGTAAGGGTAAGGGTAAGGGTAAGGGTAAGGGTAAGGGTAAGGGTAAGGGTAAGGGTAAGGGTAAGGGTAAGGGTAAGGGTAAGGGTAAGGGTAAGGGTAAGGGTAAGGGTAAGGGTAAGGGTAAGGGTAAGGGTAAGGGTAAGGGTAAGGGTAAGGGTAAGCTTAAGGGTAAAAGCAAGGGTAAGGGTAAGGGTAAGGGTAAGGGTAAGGGTAAGGATAAGGGTAAGCTTAAGGGTAAAAGCAAGGGTAAGGGTAAGGGTAAGGGTAAGGGTAAGGGTAAGGGTAAGGGTAAGGGTAAGGGTAAGCTTAAGGGTAAAAGCAAGGGTAAGGGTAAGGGTAAGGGTAAGCTTAAGGGTAAAAGCAAGGGTAAGGGTAAGGGTAAGGGTAAGTGTAAGGGTAAGGGTAAGGGTAAGGGTAAGGGTAAGGGTAAAGGTAAGGGTAAGCCTAAGGGTAAAAGCAAGGGTAAGGGTAAGGGTAAGGGTAAGGGTAAGGGTAAGGGTAAGGGTAAGGGTAAGGGTAAGGGTAAGGGTAAGGGTAAGGGTAAGGGTAAGGGTAAGGGTAAGGGTAAGGGTAAGGGTAAGCTTAAGGGTAAAAGCAAGGGTAAGGGTAAGGGTAAGGGTAAGGGTAAGGGTAAGGGTAAGGGTAAGCTTAAGGGTAAAAGCAAGGGTAAGGGTAAGGGTAAGGGTAAGGGTAAGGGTAAGGGTAAGGGTAAGGGTAATGGTAAGGGTAAGGGTAAGGGTAAGGGTAAAGGTTAGGGTAAGCCTAAGGGTAAAAGCAAGGGTAAGGGTAAAGGTAAGAGTAAGGGTAAGGGTGAGGGTAAGGGTAAGGGTAAGGGTAAGGGTAAGGGTAGGGGTAAGGGTAAGCTTAAGGGTAAAAGCAAGGGTAAGGGTAAGGGTAAGCCTAAGGGTAAAACAAGGGTAAGGGTAAGGGTGAGGGTAAGGGTAAGGGTAAGCTTAAGGGTAAAAGCAAGGGTAAGGGTAAGGGTAAGGGTGAGGGTAAGGGTAAGCTTAAGGGTTAAAGCAAGGGTAAGAGTAAGGGTAAGGGTAAGGGTAAGGGTAAGGGTAAGGGTAAAGGTAAGGGTAAGCCTAAGGGTAAAAGCAAGGGTAAGGGTAAGGGTAAGGGTAAGGGTAAGGGTAAGGGTAAGGGTAAGGGTAAGGGTAAGGGTAAGGGTATGGGTAAGGGTAAGGGTAAGCTTAAGGGTAAAAGCAAGGGTAAGGGTAAGGGTAAGGGTAAGGGTAAGGGTAAGGGTAAGGGTAAGGGTAAGGGTAAGCTTAAGGGTAAAAGCAAGGGTAAGGGTAAGGGTAAGGGTGAGGGTAAGGGTAAGGGTAAGGGTAAGCTTAAGGGTAAAAGCAAGGGTAAGGGTAAGGGTAAGGGTAAGGGTAAGGGTAAGGGTAAGGGTAAGGGTAAGCTTAAGGGTAAAAGCAAGGGTAAGGGTAAGGGTAAGGGTAAGGGTAAGGGTAAGGGTAAGGGTAAGGGTAAGGGTAAAGGTAAGGGTAAGCCTAAGGGTAAAAGCAAGGGTAAGGGTAAGGGTTAGGGTAAGGGTAAGGGTAAGGGTAAGGGTAAGGGTAAGGGTAAGGGTAAGGGTAAGGGTAAGGGTAAGTGTAAGGGTAAGGGTAAGGGTAAGCTTAAGGGTAAAAGCAAGGGTAAGGGTAAGGGTAAGGGTAAGGGTAAGGGTAAGGGTAAGGGTAAGGGTGAGGGTAAGGGTAAGGGTAAGGGTAAGGGTAAGCTTAAGGGTAAGGGTAAGGGTAAGGGTAAAGGTGAGGGTAAGCCTAAGGGTAAAAGCAAGGGTAAGGGTAAGGGTTAGGGTAAGGGTAAGGGTAAGGGTAAGGGTAAGGGTAAGGGTAAGGGTAAGTGTAAGGGTAAGGGTAAGGGTAAGCTTAAGGGTAAAAGCAAGGGTAAGGGTAAGGGTAAGGGTAAGGGTAAGGGTAAGGGTAATGGTAAGGGTAAGGGTAAGGGTAAGGGTAAGGGTAAGCTTAAGGGTAAGGGTAAGGGTAAGGGTAAGGGTAAGCCTAAGGGTAAAGGCAAGGGTAAGGGTAAGGGTAAGGGTAAGGGTAAGGGTAAGCTTAAGGGTAAAAGCAAGGGTAAGGGTAAGGGTAAGGGTAAGGGTAAGGGTAAGGGTAAGCTTAAGGGTAAAAGCAAGGGTAAGGGTAAGGGTAAGGGTAAGGGTAAGGGTAAGGGTAAAGGTAAGGGTAAGCCTAAGGGTAAAAGCAAGGGTAATGGTAAGGGTAAGGGTAAGGGTAAGGGTAAGGGTAAGGGTAAGGGTAAGGGTAAGGGTAAGGGTAAGGGTAAGGGTGAGCTTAAGGGTAAAAGCAAGGGTAAGGGTAAGGGTAAGGGTAAGGGTAAGGGTAAGGGTAAGGGTAAGGGTAAGGGTAAGGGTAAGGGTAAGGGTAAGGGTAAGGGTAAGGGTAAGGGTAAGGGTAAGCTTAAGGGTAAGGGTAAGCTTAAGGGTAAAAGCAAGGGTAAGGGTAAGGGTAAGGGAGAGGGTAAGGGTAAGGGTAAGGGTAAGGGTAAGGGTAAGGGTAAAGGTAAGGGTAAGCCTAAGGGTAAAAGCAAGGGTAAGGGTAAGGGTAAGGGTAAGGGTAAGCTTAAGGGTAAAAGCAAGGGTAAGGGTAAGGGTAAGGGTCAGGGTAAGGGTAAGGGTAAGGGTAAGGGTAAGGGTAAGCTTAAGGGTAAGGATAAGGGTAAGGGTAAAAGCAAGGGTGAGGGTAAGGGTAAGGGTAAGGGTAAGGGTAAGCTTAAGGGTAAAAGCAAGGGTAAGGGTAAGGGTAAGGGTAAGGGTAAGGGTAAGGGTAAGCTTAAGGGTAAAAGCAAGGCTAAGGGTAAGGGTAAGGGTAAGGGTAAGGGTAGGGGTAAGGGTAAGGGTAAGGGTAAAGGTAAGGGTAAGGGTAAGGGTAAGGGTAAGGGTAAGGGTAAGGGTAAGGGTAAGGTTAAGGGTAAGGGTAAGGGTAAGGGTAAGGGTAAGGGTAAGCTTAAGGGTAAAAGCAAGGGTAAGGGTAAGGGTAAGGGTAAGGGTAAGGGTAATCTTAAAGGTAAAAGCAAGGGTAAGGGTAAGGGTAAGGGAAAGGGTAAGGGTAAGGGTAAGCTTGAGGGTAAAAGCAAGGGTAAGGGTAAGGGTAAGGGTAAGGGTAAGGGTAAGGGTAAGGGTAAAGGTAAGGGTAAGCCTAAGGGTAAAAGCAAGGGTAAGGGTAAGGGTAAGGGTAAGGGTAAGGGTAAGGGTAAGGGTAAGGGTAAGGGTAAGGGTGAGGGTAAGGCTAAGCTTAAGGGTAAAAGCAAGGGTAAGGGTAAGGGTAAGGGTAAGGGTAAGGGTAAGGGTAAGGGTAAAGCTAAGGGTAAGCCTAAGGGTAAAAGCAAGGGTAAGGGTTGCTTTTACCCTTAAGCTTACCCTTACCCTTACCCTTACCCTTACCCTTACCCTTACCCTTACCCTTACCCTTGCTTTTACCCTTAGGCTTACCCTTACCCTTACCCTTACCCTTACCCTTGCTTTTACCCTTAAGCTTACCCTCACCCTTACCCTTACCCTTACCCTCACCCTTACCCTTACCCCTACCCTTACCCTTACCCTTACCCTTACCCTTACGCTTGCTTTTCCCCTTAGGCTTACCCTTACCTTTACCCTTACCCTTAACCTTACCCTTACCCCTACCCTTACCCTTACCCTTGCTTTTACCCTTAAGCTTACCCTTACCCTTACCCTTACCCTTACCCTTACCCTTACCCTTACCCTTACCCTTACCCTTACCCTTACCCTTACTTTTACCCTTAAGCTTACCCTTACCCTTACCCTTACCCTTACCCTTACCCTTACCCTTACCCTTACCCTTACCCTTACCCTTGCTTTTACCCTTAAGCTTACCCTTACCCTTACCCTTACCCTTACCCTTAAGCTTACCCTTACCCTTACCCTTACCCTTACCCTTACCCTTACCCTTACCCTTACCCTTGCTTTTAACCTTAAGCTTACCCTTACCCTTACCCTTACCCTTACCCTTGCTTTTACCCTTAAGCTTACCCTTACCCTTACCCTTACCCTTACCCTTAAGCTTACCCTTACCCTTACCCTTACCCGTACCCTTACCCTTACCCTTACCCTTACCCTTACCCTTACCCTTACCCTTACCCTTACCCTTACCCTTGCTTTTACCCTTAAGCTTACCCTTACCCTTACCCTTACCCTTACCCTTAAGCTTACCCTTACCCTTACCCTTACCCTCACCCTTACCCTTGCTTTTACCCTTAAGCTTACCCTTACCCTTACCCTTACCCTTACCCTTAAGCTTACCCTTACCCTTACCCTTACCCTTACCCTTACCCTTACCCTTACCCTTACCCTTACCCTTACCCTTACCCTTGCTTTTACCCTTAAGCTTACCCTTACCCTTACCCTCACCCTTACCCTTACCCTTAAGCTTACCCTTACCCTTACCCTTACCCTTACCCTTACCCTTACCCTTACCCTTACCCTTACCCTTGCTTTTACCCTTAAGCTTACCCTTACCCTTACCCTTACCCTTACCCTTACCCTTGCTTTTACCCTTGAGCTTACCCTTACCCTTACCCTTACCCTTACCCTTAAGCTTACCCTTATCCTTACCCTTACCCTCACCCTTACCCTTACCCTTACCCTTACCCTTACCCTTGCTTTTACCCTTAAGCTTACCCTTACCCTTACCCTTACCCTTACCCTTACCCTTACCCTTACCCTTACCCTTACCCTTACCCTTGCTTTTACCCTTAGGCTTACCCTTACCTTTACCCTTACCCTTACCCTTACCCTTACCCTTACCCTTACCCTTACCCTTACCCTTACCCTTACCCTTACCCTTACCCTTGCTTTTACCCTTAAGCTTACCCTCACCCTTACCCTTTCCCTTACCCTTACCCTTACCCTTACCCTTGCTTTTACCTTTAAGCTTACCCTAACCCTTACCCTTACCCTTACCCTTACCCTTGCTTTTACCCTTAGGTTTACCCTTACCCTTACCCTTACCCTTACCCTTGCTTTTACCCTTAAGCTTACCCTTACCCTTACCCTTACCCTTACCCTTACCCTTATCCTTACCCTTACCCTTACCCTTACCCTTACCCTTACCCTTACCCTTACCCTTACCCTTACCTTTACCCTTACCCTTACTCTTACCCTTACCCTTACCCTTACCCTTACCCTTACCCTTGCTTTTACCCTTAAGCTTACCCTTACCCTTAACCTTACCCTTACCCTTACCCTTACCCTTACCCTTACCCTTACCCTCACCCTTGCTTTTACCCTTAAGCTTACCCTTACCCTTACCCTTACCCTTACCCTTACCCTTACCCTTACCCTTGCTTTTACCCTTAAGCTTACCCTTACCCTTACCCTTACCCTTACCCTTACCCTTGCTTTTACCCTTAGGCTTACCCTTACCCTTACCCTTACCCTTACCCTTGCTTTTACCCTTAAGCTTACCCTTACCCTTACCCTTACCCTTACTCTTACCCTTACCCTTACCCTTACCCTTACCCTTACCCTTACCCTTGCTTTTACCCTTAGGCTTACCCTTACCTTTACCCTTACCCTTACCCTTACCCTTACCCTTACCCTTACCCTTACCCTTACCCTTACCCTTGCTTTTATCCTTAAGCTTACCCTTACCCTTACCCTTACCCTTACCCTTACCCTTACCCTTACCCTTGCTTTTACCCTTAAGCTTACCCTTACCCTTACCCTTACCCTTACCCTTACCCTTGCTTTTACCCTTAGGCTTACCCTTACACTTACCCTTACCCTTACCCTTAAGCTTACCCTTGCTTTTACCCTTAAGCTTACCCTTACCCTTACCCTTACACTTACCCTTACCCTTACCCTTACCCTTACCCTTACCCTTACCCTTACCCTAACCCTTACCCTTACGCTTGCTTTTACCCTTAGGCTTACCCTTACCTTTACCCTTACCCTTAACCTTACCCTTAAGCTTACCCTTACCCTTACCCTTACCCTTACCCTTACCCTTACCCTTACCCTTACCCTTACCCTTACCCTTACCCTTACCCTTACCCTTGCTTTTACCCTTAAGCTTACCCTTACCCTTACCCTTACACTTACCCTTACCCTTACCCTTACCCTTACCTTTACCCTTACCCTTACCCTTACCCTAACCCTTACCCTTACCCTTGCTTTTACCCTTAGGCTTACCCTTACCTTTACCCTTACCCTTACCCTTACCCTTACCCTTACCCTTACCCTTACCCTTACCCTTACCCTTACCCTTACCCTCACCCTTGCTTTTACCCTTAAGCTTACCCTTACCCTTACCCTTACCCTTACCCTTACCCTTACCCTTACCCTTACCCTTACCCTTACCCTTACCCTTACCCTTACCCTTACCCTTGCTTTTACCCTTAAGCTTACCCTTACCCTTACCCTTACCCTTACCCTCACCCTTACCCTTACCCTTACCCTTGCTTTTACCCTTAAGCTTACCCTTACCCTTACCCTTACCCTTACCCTTACCCTTACCCTTACCCTTACCCTTACCCTTACCCTTGCTTTTACCCTTAAGCTTACCCTTACCCTTACCCTTACCCTTACCCTTACCCTTGCTTTTACCCTTAAGCTTACCCTTACCCTTACCCTTACCCTTACCCTTACCCTTGTTTTACCCTTAGGCTTACCCTTACCCTTACCCTTACCCTTACCCTTGCTTTTACCCTTAAGCGTACCCTTACCCTTACCCTTACCCTTACCCTTACCCTTACCCTTACCTTTACCCTTACCCTTGCTTTTACCCTTAGGCTTACCCTAACCTTTACCCTTACCCTTACCCTTACCCTTATCCTTACCCTTACCCTTACCCTTACCCTTACCCTTACCCTTACCCTTGCTTTTACCCTTTAGCTTACCCTTACCCTTACCCTTACCCTTACCCTTACCCTTACCCTTGCTTTTACCCTTAAGCTTACCCTTACCCTTACCCTTACCCTCACCCTTACCCTTACCCTTACCGTTGCTTATACCCTTAAGCTTACCCTTACCCTTACCCTTACCCTTACCCTTACCCTTACCCTTACCCTAACCCTTACCCTTACCCTTACCCTTACCCTTACCCTTACCCTTACCCTTACCCTTGCTTTTACCCTTAGGCTTACCCTTACCTTTACCCTTACCCTTACCCTTACCCTTACCCTTGCTTTTACCCTCAAGCTTACCCTTACCCTTACCCTTACCCTTACCCTAACCCTTACCCTTGCTTTTACCCTTAAGCTTAGCCTTACCCTTACCCTTACCCTTACCCTTACCCTTACCCTTACCCTTACCCTTACCCTTACCCTTGCTTTTACCCTTAAGCTTACCCTTACCCTTACCCTTACCCTTACCCTTACCCTTACCCTTACCCTTACCCTTACCCTTACCCTTACCCTTGCTTTTACCCTTAAGCTTACCCTTACCCTTACCCTTACCCTTACCCTTACCCTCACCCTTGCTTTTACCCTAAGGCTTACCCTTACCTTTACCCTTACCCTTACCCTTACCCTTGCTTTTACCCTTAAGCTTACACTTACCCTTACCCTTACCCTTACCCTTACCCTCACCCTTGCTTTTACCCTTAAGCTTACCCTTACCCTTACCCTTACCCTTACCCTTACCCTTACCCTTACCCTTACCCTTACCCTTACCCTTACCCTTACCCTTACCCTTGCTTTAACCCTTACCCTTACCCTTGCTTTTACCCTTAGGCTTACCCTTACCCTTACCCTTACCCTTACCCTTACCCTTACCCTTACCCTTGCTTTTACCCTTAAGCTTACCCTTACCCTTACCCTTACCCTTACCCTTACCCTTACCCTTACCCTTACCCTTACCCTTACCCTTGCTTTTACCCTTAAGCTTACCCTTACCCTTACCCTTACCCTTACCCTTACCCTTACCCTTACCCTTACCCTTACCCTTACCCTTACCCTTACCCTTGCTTTTACCCTTAAGCTTACCCTTACCCTTACCCTTACCCTTACCCTTACCCTTACCCTTACCCTAACCCTTACCCTTACCCTTACCCTTGCTTTTACCCTTAAGCTTACCCTTACCCTTACCCTTACCCTTACCCTTACCCTTACCCTTACCCTTACCCTTACCCTTACCCTTACCCTTACCCTTACCCATACCCTTGCTTTTACCCTTAGGCTTACCCTTACCTTTACCCTTACCCTTACCCTTACCCTTACCCTTACCCTTACCCTTACCCTTACCCTTACCCTTGCTTTTACCCTTAAGCTTACCCTTACCCTTACCCTTACCCTTACCCTTACCCTTACCCTTGCTTTTACCCTTAAGCTTACCCTTACCCTTACCCTTACCCTTACCCTTACCCTTGCTTTTACCCTTAGGCTTACCCTTACCCTTACCCTTACCCTTACCCTTACCCTTACCCTTACCCTTACCCTTACCCTTACCCTTACCCTTACCCTTACCCTTACCCTTACCCTTACCCTTACCCTCACCCTTGCTTTTACCCTTAAGCTTACCCTTACCCTTACCCTTACCCTTACCCTTACCCTTACCCTTACCCTTACCCTTATCCTTACCCTTACCCTTACCCATGCTTTTACCCTTAGGCTTACCCTTACCTTTACCCTTACCCTTACCCTTACCCTTACCCTTACCCTTACACTTACCCTTGCTTTTACCCTTAAGCTTACCCTTACCCTTACCCTTACCCTTACCCTTGCTTTTACCCTTAAGCTTACCCTTACCCTTACCCTTACCCTTGCCCTTACCCTTACCCTTACCCTTACCCTTGCTTTTACCCTTAAGCTTACCCTTACCCTTACCCTTACCCTTACCCTTACCCTTACCCTTACCCTTACCCTTACCCTTACCCTTACCCTTACCCTTACCCTTACCCTTACCCTTACATTTACCCTTACCCTTACCCTTACCCTTACCCTTACCCTTACCCTTGCTTTTACCCTTAGGCTTACCCTTACCTTTACCCTTACCCTTACCCTTACCCTTACCCTTACCCTTACCCTTGCTTTTACCCTTAAGCTTACCCTTACCCTTACCCTTACCCTTACCCTTACCCTTACCCTTACCCTTGCTTTTACCCTTAAGCTTACCCTTACTCTTACCCTTACCCTTACCCTTACCCTTGCTTTTACCCTTAGGCTTACCCTTACCCTTACCCTTACCCTTACCCTTGCTTTCACCCTTAAGCTTACCCTTACACTTACCCTTACCCTTACCCTTACCCTTACCCTTACCCTTACCCTTACCCTTACCCTTACCCTTACCCTTACCCTTACCCTTGCTTTTACCCTTAGGCTTACCCTTACCTTTACCCTTACCCTTACCCTTACCCTTACCCTTACCCTTACCCTTACCCTTACCCTTACCCTTACCCTTACCCTTACACTTACCCTTGCTTTTACCCTTAAGCTTACCCTTACCCTTACCCTTACCCTTACCCTTACCCTTACCCTTGCTTTTACCCTTAAGCTTACCCTTACCCTTACCCTTACCCTTACCCTTACCCTCACCCTTACCCTTACCCTTACCCTTGCTTATACCCTTAAGCTTACCCTTACCCTTACCCTTACCCTTACCCTTACCCTTACCCTTACCCTTACCCTTACCCTTACCCTTACCCTTACCCTTACCCTTACCCTTACCCTTGCTTTTACCCTTAGGCTTACCCTTACCTTTACCCTTACCCTTACCCTTACCCTTACCCTTACCCTTACCCTTACCCTTACCCTTACCCTTACCCTTACCCTTACCCTTGCTTTTACCCTTAAGCTTACCCTTACCCTTACCCTTACCCTTACCCTTACCCTAACCTTTACCCTTGCTTTTACCCTTTAGCTTACCCTTACCCTTACCCTTACCCTTACCCTTACCCTTACCCTTACCCTTACCCTTACCCTTACCCTTACCGTTACCCTTACCCTTACCCTTGCTTTTACCCTTGAGCTTACCCTTACCCTTACCCTTACCCTTACCCTTACCCTTACCCTTACCCTTACCCTTGCTTTTACCCTTAAGCTTACCCTTACCCTTACCCTTACCCTTACCCTTACCCTTACCCTTGCTTTTACCCTTAGGCTTAACCTTACCTTTACCCTTACCCTTACCCTTACCCTTACCCTTACCCTTACCCTTACCCTTACCCTTACCCTTACCCTTACCCTTACCCTTGCTTTTACCCTTAAGCTTACCCTTACCCTTACCCTTACCCTTACCCTTACCCTTACCCTTACCCTTACCCTTACCCTTGCTTTTACCCTTAAGCTTACCCTTACCCTTACCCTTACCCTTACCCTTACCCTTACCCTTACCCTTGCTTTTACCCTTAGGCTTACCCTTACCCTTACCCTTACCCTTACCCTTGCTTTTACCCTTAAGCTTACCCTTACCCTTACCCTTACTCTTACCCTTACCCTTACCCTTACCCTTACCCTTACCCTTACCCTTACCCTTACCCTTACCCTTGCTTTTACCCTTAAGCTTATCCTTACCCTTACCCTTACCCTTACCCTTACCCTTACCCATACCCTTACCCTTACCCTTACCCTTACCCTTGCTTTTACCCTTAAGCTTACCCTTACCCTTACCCTTACCCTTACCCTTACCCTAACCCTTACCCTTGCTTTTACCCTTAAGCTTACCCTTACCCTTACACTTACCCTTACCCTTACCCTTACCCTTATCTTTACCCTTACCCTTACCCTTACCCTTACCCTTACCCTTACCCTTACCCTTACCCTTACCCTTGCTTTTACCCTTAAGCTTACCCTTACCCTTACCCTTACCCTTACCCTTACCCTTACCCTTACCCTTACCCTTACCCTTACCCTTACCCTTACCCTTACCCTTGCTTTTACCCTTAAGCTTACCCTTACCCTTACCCTTACCCTTACCCTTACCCTTACCCTTACCCTTGCTTTTACCCTTAGGCTTACCCTTACCTTTACCCTTACCCTTACCCTTACCCTTACCCTTACCCTTACCCTTACCCTTGCTTTTACCCTTAAGCTTACCCTTACCCTTACCCTTACCCTTACCCTTACCCTTACCCTTGCTTTTACCCTTAAGCTTACACTTACCCTTACCCTTACCCTTACCCTTACCCTTGCTTTTACCCTTAGGCTTACCCTTACCCTTACCCTTACCCTTACCCTTGCTTTTACCCTTAAGCTTACCCTTACCCTTACCCTTACTCTTACCCTTACCCTTACCCTTACCCTTACCCTTACCCTTACCCTTACCCTTACCCTTACCCTTGCTTTTACCCTTAGGCTTACCCTTACCTTTACCCTTACCCTAACCCTTACCCTTACCCTTACCCTTACCCTTACCCTTGCTTTTACCCTTAAGCTTACCCTTACCCTTACCCTTACCCTTACCCTTACCCTTACCCTTACCCTTGCTTTTACCCTTAAGCTTACCCTTACCCTTACCCTTACCCTTACCCTTACCCTTACCCTTACCCTTACCCTTGCTTTTACCCTTAAGCTTACCCTTACCCTTACCCTTACCCTTACCCTTACCCTTACCCTTACCCTTGCTTTTACCCTTAAGCTTACCCTTACCCTTACCCTTACCCTTACCCTTTCCCTTACCCTTACCCTTACCCTTACCCTTACCCTTACCCTTACCCTTACCCTTACCCTTACCCTTACACTTACCCTTACCCTTACCCTTATCCTTGCTTTTACCCTTAGGCTTACCCTTACCTTTACCCTTACCCTTACCCTTACCCTTACCCTTACCCTTGCTTTTACCCTCAAGCTTACCCTTACCCTTACCCTTACCCTTACCCTTAAGCTTACCCTTACCCTTACCCTTACCCTTACCCTTACCCTTACCCTTACCCTTACCCTTACCCTTACCCTTACCCTTATCCTTACCCTTACCCTTACCCTTACCCTTACCCTTACCCTTGCTTTTACCCTTAAGCTTACCCTTACCCTTACCCTTACCCTTGCTTTTACCCTTAAGCTTACCCATACCCTTACCCTTAACCTTACCCTTAAGCTTTCCCTTACCCTTACCCTTACCCTAACCCTTACCCTTACCCTTACCCTTACCCTTACCCTTACCCTTACCCTTACCCTTACCCTTACCCTTGCTTTTACCCTTAAGCTTACCCTTACCCTTACCCTTACCCTTACCCTTAAGCTTACCCTTACCCTTACCCTTACCCTTCCCCTCACCTTTACCCTTACCCTTGCTTTTACCCTTAAGCTTTCCCTTACCCTTACCCTTACCCTTACCCTTAAGCTTACCCTTACCCTTACCCTTACCCTTACCCTTACCCTTACCCTTACCCTTACCCTTGCTTTTACCCTTAAGCTTACCCTTACCCTTACCCTTACCCTTACCCTTAAGCTTACCCTTACCCTTACCCTTACCCTTACCCTTACCCTTACCCTTACCCTTACCCTTACCCTTACCCTTACCCTTACCCTTGCTTTTACCCTTAAGCTTACCCTTACCCTTACCCTTACCCTTACCCTTGCTTTTACCCTTAAGCTTACCCTTACCCTTACCCTTACCCTTACCCTTAAGCTTACCCTTACCCTTACCCTTACCCTTACCCTTACCCTTACCCTTACCCTTACCCTTACCCTTACCCTTACCCTTACCCTTACCCTTACCCTTGCTTTTACCCTTAAGCTTACCCTTACCCTTACCCTTAACCTTACCCTTACCCTTACCCTTACCCTTACCCTTACCCTTACCCTTGCTTTTACCCTTAGGCTTACCCTTACCTTTACCCTTACCCTTACCCTTACCCTTACCCTTACCCTTACCCTTACCCTTACCCTTACCCTTACCCTTACCCTTACCTTTACCCTTACCCTTGCTTTTACCCTTAAGCTTACCCTTACCCTTACCCTTACCCTTACCCTTACCCTTACTCCTGCTTTTACCCTTAAGCTTACCCTTACCCTTACCCTTACCCTTGCTTTTACCCTTAGGCTTACCCTTACCCTTTCCCTTACCCTTACCCTTGCTTTTACCCTTAAGCTTACCCTTACCCTTACCCTTACCCTTACCCTTACCCTTACCCTTACCCTTACCCTTACCCTTACCCTTACCCTTACCCTTACCCTTACCCTTACCCTTACCCTTACCCTAACCCTTACCCTTACCCTTACCCTTACCCTTACCCTTGCTTTTACCCTTAAGCTTACCCTTACCTTTACCCTTACCCTTACCCTTACCCTTACCCTTACCCTTGCTTTTACCCTTAAGCTTACCCTTACCCTTACCCTTACCCTTACCCTTACCCTTACCCTTACCCTTACCCTTACCCTTGCTTTTACCCTTAAGCTTACCCTTACCCTTACCCTTACCCTTACCCTTACCCTTACCCTTACCCTTACCCTTACCCTCACCCTTGCTTTTACCCTTAAGCTTACCCTTACCCTTACCCTTACCCTTACCCTTACCCTTACCCTTGCTTTTACCCTTAAGCTTACCCTTACCCTTACCCTTACCCTTACCCTTACCCTTGCTTTTACCCTTAGGCTTACCCTTACCCTTACCCTTACCCTTACCCTTGCTTTCACCCTTAAGCTTACCCTTACCCTTACCCTTACCCTTACTCTTACCCTTACCCTTACCCTTACCCTTACCCTTGCTTTTACCCCTAGGCTTACCCTTACCTTTACCCTCACCCTTACCCTTACCCTTACCCTTACCCTTACCCTTACCCTTACCCTTGCCCTTACCCTTACCCTTACTTTTACCCTTAAGCTAACCCTTACCCTTACCCTTACCCTTACCCTTACCCTTAACCTTACCCTTACCCTTGCTTTTACCCTTAAGCTCACCCTTACTCTTACCCTTACCCTTACCCTTACACTTACCCTTACCCTGACCCTTACCCTTGCTTTTACCCTTAAGCTTACCCTTACCCTTACCCTTACCCTTACCCTTACCCTTAAGCTTACGCTTACCCTTACCCTTACCCTTACCCTTACCCTTACCCTTACCCTTGCTTTTACTCTTAAGCTTACCCTTACCCTTACCCTTACCCTTACCCTTACCCTTACCCTTACCCTTACCCTTGCTTTTACCCTTAAGCTTACCCTTACCCTTACCCTTACCCTTACCCTTAAGCTTACCCTTACCCTTACCCTTACCCTTACCCTTACCCTTACCCTTACCCTTACCCTTACCCTTGCTTTTACCCTTAAGCTTACCCTTACCCTTACCCTTACCCTTACCCTAACCCTTACCCTCAACCTTACCCTTACCCTTACCCTTACCCTTACCCTTACCCTTGCTTTTACCCTTAGGCTTACCCTTACCTTTACCCTCACCATTACCCTTACCCTTACCCTTACCCTTACCCTTACCCTTGCTTTTACCCTTAAGCTTACCCTTACCCTTACCCTTACCCTTACCCTTACCCTTACCCTTACCCTTACCCTTACCCTTACCCTTACCCTTGCTTTTACCCTTAAGCTTACCCTTACCCTTGCCCTTACCCTTACCCTTACCCTTAACCTTACCCTTACCCTTACCCTTACCCTTACCCTTGCTTTTACCCTTAAGCTTACCCTTACCCTTACCCTTACTCTTACCCTTACCCTTACCCTTACCCTTACCCTTGCTTTTACCCTTAAGCTTACCCTTACCCTTACCTTTACCCTTACCCTTACCCTTACCCTTACCCTTGCTTTTACCCTTAAGCTTACCCTTACCCTTACCCTTACCCTTACACTTACCCTTGCTTTTACCCTTAGGCTTACCCTTACCTTTAGCCTTACCCTTACCCTTACCCTTACCCTTACCCTTACCCTTACCCTTACCCTTGCTTTTACCCTTAAGCTTACCCTTACCCTTACCCTTACCCTTACCCTTACCCTTACCCTTACCCTTAGCCTTACCCTTACCCTTACCCTTGCTTTTACCCTTGAGCTTACCCTTACCCTTACCCTTACCCTCACCCTTACCCTTACCCTTACCCTTGCTTTTACCCTTAAGCTTACCCTTACCCTTACCCTTACCCTTACCCTTACCCTTACCCTTACCCTTACCCTTACCCTTGCTTTGACCCTTAGGCTTACCCTTACCTTTACCCTTACCCTTACCCTTACCCTTACCCTTACCCTTACCCTTACCCTTACCCTTACCCTTACCCTTACC
Source organism: Myrrha octodecimguttata (assembly GCA_958510865.1). NCBI lineage: Eukaryota > Metazoa > Arthropoda > Insecta > Coleoptera > Coccinellidae > Myrrha > Myrrha octodecimguttata. The sequence goes on from CAUEHS010000907.1 coordinate 20,404, forward strand.
CTTACCCTTACCCTTGCTTTCACCCTTAAGCTTACCCTTACCCTTACCCTTACCCTTACCCTTACCCTAACCCTTACCCTTGCTTTTACCCTTTAGCTTACCCTTACCCTTACCCTTACCCTTACCCTTACACTTACCCTTACCCTTACCCTTACCCTTACCCTTACCCTTACCCTTACCCTTACCCTTACCCTTACCCTTACCTTTGCTTTTACCCTTAAGCTTACCCTTACCCTTACCCTTACCCTTACCCTTACCCTTACCCTTACCCTTACCCTTACCCTTACCCTTGCTTTTACCCTTAAGCTTACCCTTACCCTCACCCTTACCCTTACCCTTACCCTTACCCTTACCCTTACCCTTGCTTTTACCCTTAGGCTTAACCTTACCTTTACCCTTACCCTTACCCTTACCCTTACCCTTACCCTTACCCTTACCCTTACCCTTACCCTTACCCTTGCTTTTACCCTTAAGCTTACCCTTACCCTTACCCTTACCCTTACCCTTACCCTTACCCTTACCCTTACCCTTACCCTTGCTTTTACCCTTAAGCTTACCCTTACCCTTACCCTTACCCTTACCCTTACCCTTGCTTTTACCCTTAGGCTTACCCTTACCCTTACCCTTACCCTTACCCTTGCTTTTACCCTTAAGCTTATCCTTACCCTTACCCTTACTCTTACCCTTACCCTTACCCTTACCCTTACCCTTACCCTTACCCTTACCCTTACCCTTACCCTTACCCTTACCCTTACCCTTGCTTTTACCCTTAGGCTTACCCTTACCTTTACCCTTACCCTAACCCTTACCCTTACCCTTACCCTTACCCTTACCCTTACCCTTGCTTTTACCCTTAAGCTTACCCTTACCCTTACCCTTACCCTTACCCTTACCCTTACCCTTACCCTTGCTTTTACCCTTAAGCTTACCCTTACCCTTACCCTTACCCTTACCCTTACCCTTACCCTTACCCTTACCCTTACCCTTACCCTTACCCTTACCCTTACCCTTGCTTTTACCCTTAAGCTTACCCTTACCCTTACCCTTACCCTTACCCTTACCCTTACCCTTACCCTTACCCTTACCCTTACCCTAACCCTTACCCTTGCTTTTACCCTTGAGCTTACCCTTACCCTTACCCTTACCCTTACCCTTACCCTTACCCTTAACTTTACCCTTACCCTTACCCTTACCCTTACCCTTACCCTTACCCTTACCCTTACCCTTACCCTTACCCTTGCTTTTACCCTTAAGCTTACCCTTACCCTTACCCTTACCCTTACCCTTACCCTTACCCTTACCCTTACCCTTACCCTTACCCTTGCTTTTACCCTTAAGCTTACCCTTACCCTTACCCTTACCCTTACCCTTACCCTTACCCTTACCCTTACCCTTGCTTTTACCCTTAGGCTTACCCTTACCTTTACCCTTACCCTTACCCTTACCCTTACCCTTACCCTTACCCTTGCTTTTACCCTTAAGCTTACCCTTACCCTTACCCTTACCCTTACCCTTACCCTTGCTTTTACCCTTAAGCTTACCCTTACCCTTACCCTTACCCTTACCCTTACCCTTACCCTTGCTTTTACCCTTAGGCTTACCCTTACCCTTACCCTTACCCTTACCCTTGCTTTTACCCTTAAGCTTACCCTTACCCTTACCCTTACTCTTACCCTTACCCTTACCCTTACCCTTACCCTTACCCTTACCCTTACCCTTACCCTTACCCTTACCCTTACCCTTACCCTTACCCTTACCCTTACCCTTACCCTTGCTTTTACCCTTAGGCTTACCCTTACCTTTACCCTTACCCTAACCCTTACCCTTACCCTTACCCTTACCCTTACCCTTGCTTTTACCCTTAAGCTTACCCTTACCCTTACCCTTACCCTTACCCTTACCCTTACCCTTACCCTTAACCTTACCCTTACCCTTACCCTTGCTTTTACCCTTAAGCTTACCCTTACCCTTACCCTTACCCTTACCCTTACCCTTACCCTTACCCTTACCCTTACCCTTACCCTTGCTTTTACCCTTAAGCTTACCCTTACCCTTACCCTTACCCTTACCCTTACCCTTACCCTTACCCTTACCCTTACCCTTACCCTTACCCTTACCCTTATCCTTGCTTTTACCCTTAGGCTTACCCTTACCTTTACCCTTACCCTTACCCTTACCCTTACCCTTACCCTTGCTTTTACCCTTAAGCTTACCCTTACCCTTACCCTTACCCTTACCCTTAAGCTTACCCTTACCCTTACCCTTACCCTTACCCTTACCCTTACCCTTACCCTTACCCTTACCCTTACCCTTACCCTTACCCTTACCCTTACCCTTACCCTTACCCTTACCCTTACCCTTACCCTTACCCTTACCCTTACCCTTACCCTTACCCTTACCCTTACCCTTACCCTTACCCTTGCTTTTACCCTTAAGCTTACCCTTACCCTTACCCTTACCCTTACCCTTGCTTTTACCCTTAAGCTTACCCTTACCCTTACCCTTACCCTTACCCTTACCCTTAAGCTTTCCCTTACCCTTACCCTTACCCTTACCCTTACCCTTACCCTTACCCTTACCCTTACCCTTACCCTTACCCTTACCCTTACCCTTACCCTTACCCTTACCCTTACCCTTACCCTTACCCTTGCTTTTACCCTTAAGCTTACCCTTACCCTTACCCTTACCCTTACCCTTAAGCTTACCCTTACCCTTACCCTTACCCTTACCCTCACCCTTACCCTTACCCTTGCTTTTACCCTTAAGCTTACCCTTACCCTTACCCTTACCCTTACCCTTAAGCTAACCCTTACCCTTACCCTTACCCTTACCCTTACCCTTACCCTTGCTTTTACCCTTAAGCTTACCCTTACCCTTACCCTTACCCTTAAGCTTACCCTTACCCTTACCCTTACCCTTACCCTTTCCCTTACCCTTACCCTTACCCTTACCCTTACCCTTACCCTTACCCTTACCCTTACCCTTACCCTTACCCTTGCTTTTACCCTTAAGCTTACCCTTACCCTTACCCTTACCCTTACCCTTGCTTTTACCCTTAAGCTTACCCTTACCCTTACCCTTACCCTTACCCTTAAGCTTACCCTTACCCTTACCCTTACCCTTACCCTTACCCTTACCCTTACCCTTACCCTTACCCTTACCCTTGCTTTTACCCTTAAGCTTACCCTTACCCTTACCCTTAACCTTACCCTTACCCTTACCCTTACCCTTACCCTTACCCTTGCTTTTACCCTTAGGCTTACCCTTACCTTTACCCTTACCCTTACCCTTACCTTTACCCTTACCCTTGCTTTTACCCTTAAGCTTACCCTTACCCTTACCCTTACCCTTACCCTTGCTTTTACCCTTAAGCTTACCCTTACCCTTACCCTTAACCTTACCCTTAACCTTACCCTTACCCTTACCCTTACCCTTACCCTTACCCTTACCCTTACCCTTACCCTTACCCTTACCCTTACCCTTACCCTTACCCTTACCTTTACCCTTACCCTTGCTTTTACCCTTAAGCTTACCCTTACCCTTACCCTTACCCTTACCCTTACCCTTACCCTTACCCTTACTCTTGCTTTTACCCTTAAGCTTACCCTTACCCTTACCCTTACCCTTACCCTTACCCTTGCTTTTACCCTTAGGCTTACCCTTAAGGGTAAGGGTAAGGGTAAGCTTAAGGGTAAAAGCAAGGGTAAGGGTAAGGCTAAGGGTAAGGGTAAGGGTAAGGGTAAGCTTAAGGGTAAGGGTAAGGGTAAGGGTAAGGGTAAGCTTAAGGGTAAAAGCAAGGGTAAGGGTAAGGGTGAGGGTAAGGGTAAGGGTAAGGGTAAGGGTAAGCTTAAGGGTAAGGGTAAGGGTAAGGGTAAGGGTAAGCTTAAGGGTAAAAGCAAGGGTAAGGGTAAGGGTAAGGGTAAGGGTAAGTGAAGGGTAAGGGTAAGGGTAAGGGTAAGGGTAAGGGTAAGGGTAAGGGTAAGGGAAAGCTTAAGGGTAAGGGTAAGGGTAAGGGTAAGGGTAAGCTTAAGGGTAAAAGCAAGGGTAAGGGTAAGGGTAAGGGTAAGGGTAAGGGTAAGCTTAAGGGTAAAAGCAAGGGTAAGGGTAAGGGTAAGGGTAAGGGTAAGGGTAAGGGTAAGGGTTAGGGTAAGGGTAAGGGTAAGGGTAAGGGTAAGGGTAAGCTTAAGGGTAAGGGTAAGGGTAAGGGTAAGGGTAAGCTTAAGGGTAAAAGCAAGGGTAAGGGTAAGGGTAAGGGTAAGGGTAAGGGTAAAGGTAAGGGTAAGGGTAAGGGTAAGGGAAAGGGTAGGGGTAAGGGTAAGCTTAAGGGTAAAAGCAAGGGTAAGGGTAAGGGTAAGGGTAAGGGTAAAGGTAAGGGTAAGGGTAAGGGTAAGGGTAAGGGTAAGGGTAAGCTTAAGGGTAAAAGCAAGGGTAAGGGTAAGGGTAAGGGTAAGGGTAAGGGTAAGGGTAAGGGTAAGCTTAAGGGTAAAAGCAAGGGTAAGGGTAAGGGTAAGGGTCAGGGTAAGGGTTAGGGTAAGGGTAAAGGTAAGGGTAAGCCTAAGGGTAAAAGCAAGGGTAAGGGTGAGGGTAAGGGTAAGGGTAAAGGTAAGGGTAAGGGTAAGGGTAAGGGTAAGAGTAAGGGTAAGGGTAAGGGTAAGCTTAAGGGTAAAAGCAAGGGTAGGGGTAAGGGTAAGGGTAAGGGTAAGCCTAAGGGTAAAAGCAAGGGTAAGGGTAAGGGTAAGGGTAAGGGTAAGGGTAAGGGTAAGCTTAAGGGTAAAAGCAAGGGTAAGGGTAAGGGTAAGGGTAAGGGTAAGGGTAAGGGTAAGCTTAAGGGTAAAAGCAAGGGTAAGGGTAAGGGTAAGGGTAAAGGTAAGGGTAAGGGTAAAGGTAAGGGTAAGCCTAAGGGTAAAAGCAAGGGTAAGGGTAAGGGTAAGGGTAAGGGTAAGGGTAAGGGTAAGGGTAAGGGTAAGGGTAAGGGTAAGCTTAAGGGTAAAAGCAAGGGTAAGGGTAAGGGTAAGGGTAAGGGTAAGGGTAAGGGTAAGGGTAAGGGTAAGGGTAAGGGTAAGGGTAAGGGTAAGCTTAAGGGTAAAAGCAAGGGTAAGGGTAAGGGTAAGGGTAAGGGTAAGGGTAAGGGTAAGGGTAAGGGTAAGGGTAAGGGTAAGGGTAAGTGTAAGGGTAAAGGTAAGGGTAAGGGTAAGGGTAAGGGTAAGGGTAAGGGTAAGGGTAAGGGTAAGCTTAAGGGTAAAAGCAAGGGTAAGGGTTAGGGTAAGGGTAAGGGTAAGGGTAAGGGTAAGGGTAAGGGTTAGGGTAAGCTTAAGGGTAAAAGCAAGGGTAAGGGTAAGGGTAAGGGTAAGGGTAAGGGTAAGGGTAAGGGTAAGGTTAAGGGTAAGGGTAAGGGTAAGCTTAAGGGTAAAAGCAAGGGTAAGGGTAAGGGTAAGGGTAAGGGTAAGGGTAAGCTTAAGGGTAAAAGCAAGGGTAAGGGTAAGGGTAAGGGTAAGGGTAAGGGTTAGGGTAAGGGTAAAGGTAAGGGTAAGCCTAAGGGTAAAAGCAAGGGTAAGGGTAAGGGTAAGGGTAAGGGTAAGGGTAAGGGTAAGGGTAAGGGTAAGGGTAAGGGTAAGGGTAAGGGTAAGGGTAAGGGTAAGGGTAAGGGTAAGGGTAAGAGTAAGGGTAAGGGTAAGGATAAGCTTAAGGGTAAAAGCAAGGGTAAGGGTAAGGGTAAGGGTAAGGGTAAGCCTAAGGGTAAAAGCAAGGGTAAGGGTAAGGGTAAGGGTAAGCTTAAGGGTAAAAGCAAGGGTAAGGGTAAGGGTAAGGGTAAGGGTAAGGGTAAGGGTAAGCTTAAGGGTAAAAGCAAGGGTAAGGGTAAGGGTAAGGGTAAGGGTAAGGGTAAGGGTAAGGGTAAGGGTAAGGGTAAGGGTAAGGGTAAGGGTAAGGGTAAGGGTAAAGGTAAGGTTAAGCCTAAGGGTAAAAGCAAGGGTAAGGGTAAGGGTAAGGGTAAGGGTAAGGGTAAGCTTAAGGGTAAAAGCAAGGGTAAGGGTAAGGGTAAGGGTAAGGGTAAGGGTAAGGGTAAGGGTAAGGGTAAGGGTAAGGGTAAGGGTAAGGGTAAGGGTAAGGGTAAGCTTAAGGGTAAAAGCAAGGGTAAGGGTAAGGGTAAGGGTAAGGGTAAGGGTAAGGGTAAGGGTAAGGGTAAGGGTAAGGGAAAGGGTAAGGGTAAGGGTAAGGGTAAGGGTAAGGGTAAGGGTAAGCTAAAGGGTAAAAGCAAGGGTAAGGGTTAGGGTAAGGGTAAGGGTAAGGGTAAGGGTAAGGGTAAGGGTAAGCTTAAGGGTAAAAGCAAGGGTAAGGGTAAGGGTGAGGGTAAGGGTAAGGGTAAGGGTAAGGGTAAGGGTAAGGGTAAGGGTAAGGGTAAGGGTAAAGGTAAGGGTAAGCCTAAGGGTAAAAGCAAGGGTAAGGGTAAGGGTAAGGGTAAGGGTAAGGGTAAGGGTAAGGGTAAGGGTAAGGGTAAGGGTAAGGGTAAGGGTAAGGGTAAGGGTAAGGGTAAGGGTAAGGGTAAGGGTAAGGGTAAGGGTAAGGGTAAGCTTAAGGGTATAAGCAAGGGTAAGGGTAAGGGTAAGGGTGAGGGTAAGGGGAAGGGTAAGGGTAAGGGTAAGGGTAAGGGTAAGCTTAAGGGTAAAAGCAAGGGTAAGGGTAAGGGTAAGGGTAAGGGTAAGGGTAAGGGTAAGGGTAAGGGTAAGCTTAAGGGTAAAAGCAAGGGTAAGGGTAAGGGTAAGGGTAAGGGTAAGGGTAAGGGTAAGGGTAAGGGTTAGGGTAAAGGTAAGGGTAAGCCTAAGGGTCAAAGCAAGGGTAAGGGTAAGGGTAAGGGTAAGGGTAAGGGTAAGGGTAAGGGTAAGGGTAAGGGTAAGGGTAAGGGTAAGGGTAAGGGTAAGGGTAAGCTTAAGGGTAAAAGCAAGGGTAAGGGTAAGGGTAAGGGTAAGGGTAAGGGTAAGGGTAAGGGTAAGGGTAAGGGTAAGGGTAAGGGTAAGCTTAAGGGTAAGGGTAAGGGTAAGGGTAAGGGTAAGCCTAAGGGTAAAAGCAAGGGTAAGTGTAAGGGTAAGGGTAAGGGTAAGGGTAAGCTTAAGGGTAAAAGCAAGGGTAAGGGTGAGGGTAAGGGTAAGGGTAAGGGTAAGGGTAAGGGTAAGGGTAAGCTTAAGGGTAAAAGCAAGGGTAAGGGTAAGGGTAAGGGTAAGGGTAAGGGTAAGGCTAAAGGTAAGGGTAAGCCTAAGGGTAAAAGCAAGGGTAAGGGTAAGGGTAAGGGTAAGGGTAAGGGTAAGGGAAAGGGTAAGGGTAAGGGTAAGGGTAAGGGTAAGGGTAAGGGTAAAGGTAAGGGTAAGGGTAAGCTTAAGGGTAAAAGCAAGGGTAAGGGCAAGGGTAAGGGTAAGGGTAAGGGTAAGGGTAAGGGTAAGGGTAAGCTTAAGGGTAAAAGCAAGGGTAAGGGTAAGGGTAAGGGTAAGGGTAAGGGTAAGGCTAAAGGTAAGGGTAAGCCTAAGGGTAAAAGCAAGGGTAAGGGTAAGGGTAAGGGTAAGGGTAAGAGTAAGGGTAAGGGTAAGGGTAAGCTTAAGGGTAAAAGCAAGGGTAAGGGTAAGGGTAAGGGTAAGGGTTAGGTTAAGGGTAAGGGTAAGGGTAAGGGTAAGGGTAAGGGTAAGCTTAAGTGTAAAAGCAAGGGTAAGGGTAAGGGTAAGGGTAAGGGTAAGGGTAAGGGTAAGGGTAAGGGTAAGGGTAAGGGTAAGGGTAAGGGTAAGGGTAAGGGTAAGGGTAAGGGTAAGGGTAAGCTTAAGGGTAAAAGCAAGGGTAAGGGTAAGGGTAAGGGTAAGGGTAAGGGTAAGGGTAATGGTAAGGGTAAAGGTAAGGGTAAGCCTATGGGTAAAAGCAAGGGTAAGGGTAAGGGTAAGGGTAAGGGTAAGGGTAAGGTTAAGGGTAAGGGTTAGGGTAAGGGTAAGGGTAAGGGTAAGCTTAAGGGTAAAAGCAAGGGTAAGGGTAAGGGTAAGGGTAAGGGTAAGGGTAAGGGTAAGGGTAAGCTTAAGGGTAAGGGTAAGGGTAAGGGTAAGGGTAAGCTTAAGGGTAAAAGCAAGGGTAAGTGTAAGGGTAAGGGTAAGGGTAAGGGTAAGTTTAAGGGTAAAAGCAAGGGTAAGGGTAAGGGTAAGGGTAAGGGTAAGGGTAAGGGTAAGGGTAAGGGTAAGCTTAAGGGTAAAAGCAAGGGTAAGGGTAAGGGTAAGGGTAAGGGTAAGGGTAAGGCTAAAGGTAAGGGTAAGCCTAAGGGTAAAAGCAAGGGTAAGGGTAAGGGTAAGGGTAAGGGTAAGAGTAAGAGTAAGGGTAAGGGTAAGGGTAAGCTTAAGGGTAAAAGCAAGGGTAAGGGTAAGGGTAAGGGTAAGGGTAAGGTTAAGGGTAAGGGTAAGGGTAAGGGTAAGGGTAAGGGTAAGCTTAAGTGTAAAAGCAAGGGTAAGGGTAAGGGTAAGGGTAAGGGTAAGGGTAAGGGTAAGGGTAAGGGTAAGGGTAAGGGTAAGGGTAAGGGTAAGGGTAAGCTTAAGGGTAAAAGCAAGGGTAAGGGTAAGGGTAAGGGTAAGGGTAAGGGTAAGGGTAATGGTAAGGGTAAAGGTAAGGGTAAGCCTATGGGTAAAAGCAAGGGTAAGGGTAAGGGTAAGGGTAAGGGTAAGGTTAAGGGTAAGGGTTAGGGTAAGGGTAAGGGTAAGGGTAAGCTTAAGGGTAAAAGCAAGGGTAAGGGTAAGGGTAAGGGTAAGGGTAAGGGTAAGGGTAAGGGTAAGGGTAAGCTTAAGGGTAAGGGTAAGGGTAAGGGTAAGGGTAAGCTTAAGGGTAAAAGCAAGGGTAAGGGTAAGGGTAAGGGTAAGGGTAAGGGTAAGCTTAAGGGTAAAAGCAAGGGTAAGGGTAAGGGTAAGGGTAAGGGTAAGGGTAAGGGTAAGCTTAAGGGTAAGGGTAAGGGTAAGGGTAAGGGTAAGCTTAAGGGTAAAAGCAAGGGTAAGGGTCAGGGTAAGGGTAAGTGTAAGGGTAAGGGTAAGGGTAAGGGTAAGGGTGAGCTTAAGGGTAAAAGCAAAGGTAAGGGTAAGGTTAAGGGTAAGGGTAAGGGTAAGGGTAAGGGTAAGGGTTAGCTTAAGGGTGAAAGCAAGGGTAAGGGTAAGGGTAAGGGTAAGCGTAAGGGTAAGGGTAAGGGTAAGGGTAAGGGTAAGGGTAAAGGTAAGGGTAAGCCTAAGGGTAAAAGCATGGGTAAGGGTAAGGGTAAGGGTAAGAGTAAGGGTAAGGGTAAGGGTAAGGGTAAGCTTAAGGGTAAAAGCAAGGGTAAGGGTAAGGGTAAGGGTAAGGGTAAGCCTAAGGGTAAAAGCAAGGGTAAGGGTAAGGGTAAGGGTAAGGGTAAGGGTAAGCTTAAGGGTAAAAGCAAGGGTAAGGGTAAGGGTAAGGGTAAGGGTAAGGGTAAGCTCAAGGGTAAAAGCAAGGGTGAGGGTAAGGGTAAGGGTAAGGGTAAGGGTGAGGGTAAGGGTAAGGGTAAGGGTAAGCTTAAGGGTAAAAGCAAGGGTAAGGGTAAGGGTAAGGGTAAGGGTAAGGGTAAGGGTAAGGGTAAGCTTAAGGGTAAAACAAGGGTAAGGGTAAGGGTAAGGGTAAGGGTATGGGTAAAGGTAAGGGTAAGCCTAAGGGTAAAAGCAAGGGTAAGGGTAAGGGTAAGGGTAAGGGTAAGGGTTAGGGTAAGGGTAAGGGTAAGGGTAAGGGTAAGGGTAAGGGTAAGGGTAAGGGTAAGGGTAAGGGTAAGGGTAAGCTTAAGGGTAAAAGCAAGGGTAAGGGTAAGGGAAAGGGTAAGGGTAAGCCTAAGGGTGAAAGCAAGGGTAAGGGTAAGGGTAAGGGTAAGGGTAAGGGTAAGCTTAAGGGTAAAAGCAAGAGGAAGGGTAAGGGTAAGGGTAAGGGTAAGGGTAAGGGTAAGCTTAAGGGTAAAAGCAAGGGTAAGGGTAAAGGTAAGGGTAAGGGTAAGGGTAAGGGTAAGGGTAAGGGTAAGGGTAAGGGTAAGGGTAAAGGTAAGGGTAAGCCTAAGGGTAAAAGCAAGGGTAAGGGTAAGGGTAAGGGTAAGGGTAAGGGTAAGGGTAAGGTTAAGGGTAAGGGTAAGGGTAAGCTTAAGGGTAAAAGCAAGGGTAAGGGTAAGGGTAAGGGTAAGGGTAAGGGTAAGGGTAAGGGTAAGGGTAAGGGTAAGGGCAAGGGTAAGGGTAAGGGTAAGCTTAAGGGTAAGGGTAAGGGTAAGGGTAAGGGTAAGCTTAAGGGTAAAAGCAAGGGTAAGGGTAAGGGTAAGGGTAAGGGTAAGGGTAAGCTTAAGGGTAAAAGGAAGGGTAAGGGTAAGGGTAAGGGTAAGGGTAAGGGTAAGGGTAAGGGTAAGGGTAAGGGTAAGGGTAAGGGTAAGGGTAAGCTTAAGGGTAAAAGCAAGGGTAAGGGTAAGGGTAAGGGTAAGGGTAAGGGTAAGGGTAAGCCTAAGGGTAAGGGTAAGGGTAAGGGTAAGGGTAAGCTTAAGGGTAAAAGCAAGGGTAAGGGTAAGGGTGAGGGTAAGGGTAAGGGTAAGGGTAAGGGTAAGCTTAAGGATAAGGGTAAGGGTAAGGGTAAGGGTAAGCTTAAGGGTAAAAGCAAGGGTAAGGGTAAGGGTAAGGGTAAGGGTAAGGGTAAGGGTAAGGGTAAGGGTAAGGGTAAGGGTAAGGGTAAAGGTAAGGGTAAGGGTAAGGGTAAGGGTAAGGGTAAGGGTAAGGGTAAGGGTAAGGGTAAAGGTAAGGGTAAGTGTAAGGGTAAGGGTAAGGGTAAGGGTAAGGGTAAGCTTAAGGGTAAAAGCAAGGGTAAGGGTTAGGGTAAGGGTAAGGGTAAGGGTAAGGGTAAGGGTTAGGGTAAGCTTAAGGGTAAAAGCAAGGGTAAGGGTAAGGGTAAGGGTAAGGGTAAGGGTAAGGGTAAGGGTAAGGTTAAGGGTAAGGGTAAGGGTAAGCTTAAGGGTAAAAGCAAGGGTAAGGGTAAGGGTAAGGGTAAGGGTAAGGGTAAGCTTAAGGGTAAAAGCAAGGGTAAGGGTAAGGGTAAGGGTAAGGGTAAGGGTAAGGGTTAGGGTAAGGGTAAAGGTAAGGGTAAGCCTAAGGGTAAAAGCAAGGGTAAGGGTAAGGGTAAGGGTAAGGGTAAGGGTAAGGGTAAGGGTAAGGGTAAGGGTAAGGGTAAGGGTAAGGGTAAGGGTAAGGGTAAGAGTAAGGGTAAGGGTAAGGATAAGCTTAAGGGTAAAAGCAAGGGTAAGGGTAAGGGTAAGGGTAAGGGTAAGCCTAAGGGTAAAAGCAAGGGTAAGGGTAAGGGTAAGGGTAAGCTTAAGGGTAAAAGCAAGGGTAAGGGTAAGGGTAAGGGTAAGGGTAAGGGTAAGGGTAAGCTTAAGGGTAAAAGCAAGGGTAAGGGTAAGGGTAAGGGTAAGGGTAAGGGTAAGGGTAAGGGTAAGGGTAAGGGTAAAGGTAAGGTTAAGCCTAAGGGTAAAAGCAAGGGTAAGGGTAAGGGTAAGGGTAAGGGTAAGGGTAAGCTTAAGGGTAAAAGCAAGGGTAAGGGTAAGGGTAAGGGTAAGGGTAAGGGTAAGGGTAAGGGTAAGGGTAAGCTTAAGGGTAAAAGCAAGGGTAAGGGTAAGGGTAAGGGTAAGGGTAAGGGTAAGGGTAAGGGTAAGGGTAAGGGAAAGGGTAAGGGTAAGGGTAAGGGTAAGGGTAAGGGTAAGCTAAAGGGTAAAAGCAAGGGTAAGGGTTAGGGTAAGGGTAAGGGTAAGGGTATGGGTAAGGGTAAGCTTAAGGGTAAAAGCAAGGGTAAGGGTAAGGGTAAGGGTAAGGGTCAAGGTAAGGGTAAGGGTAAGCTTAAGGGTAAAAGCAAGGGTAAGGGTAAGGGTAAGGGTAAGGGTAAGAGTAAGGGTAAGGGTAAGGGTAAGCTTAAGGGTAAAAGCAAGGGTAAGGGTAAGGGTAAGGGTAAGGGTAAGGTTAAGGGTAAGGGTAAGGGTAAGGGTAAGGGTAAGCTTAAGTGTAAAAGCAAGGGTAAGGGTAAGGGTAAGGGTAAGGGTAAGGGTAAGGGTAAGGGTAAGGGTAAGGGTAAGGGTAAGGGTAAGGGTAAGCTTAAGGGTAAAAGCAAGGGTAAGGGTAAGGGTAAGGGTAAGGGTAAGGGTAAGGGTAATGGTAAGGGTAAAGGTAAGGGTAAGCCTATGGGTAAAAGCAAGGGTAAGGGTAAGGGTAAGGGTAAGGGTAAGGGTAAGGTTAAGGGTAAGGGTTAGGGTAAGGGTAAGGGTAAGGGTAAGCTTAAGGGTAAAAGCAAGGGTAAGGGTAAGGGTAAGGGTAAGGGTAAGGGTAAGGGTAAGGGTAAGGGTAAGCTTAAGGGTAAGGGTAAGGGTAAGGGTAAGGGTAAGCTTAAGGGTAAAAGCAAGGGTAAGGGTAAGGGTAAGGGTAAGGGTAAGGGTAAGCTTAAGGGTAAAAGCAAGGGTAAGGGTAAGGGTAAGGGTAAGGGTAAGGGTAAGGGTAAGGGTAAGCTTAAGGGTAAGGGTAAGGGTAAGGGTAAGGGTAAGCTTAAGAGTAAAAGCAAGGGTAAGGGTCAGGGTAAGGGTAAGTGTAAGGGTAAGGGTAAGGGTAAGGGTAAGGGTGAGCTTAAGGGTAAAAGCAAAGGTAAGGGTAAGGTTAAGGGTAAGGGTAAGGGTAAGGGTAAGGGTAAGGGTTAGCTTAAGGGTGAAAGCAAGGGTAAGGGTAAGGGTAAGGGTTTGGGTAAGGGTAAGCTTAAGGGTAAGGGTAAGGGTAAGGGTAAGGGTAAGCTTAAGGGTAAAAGCAAGGGTAAGGGTAAGGGTAAGGGTAAGGGTAAGGGTAAGGTTAAGGGTAAGGGTAAGGGTAAGGGTAAGGGTAAGGGTAAGCTTAAGTGTAAAAGCAAGGGTAAGGGTAAGGGTAAGGGTAAGGGTAAGGGTAAGGGTAAGGGTAAGGGTAAGGGTAAGGGTAAGGGTAAGGGTAAGGGTAAGCTTAAGGGTAAAAGCAAGGGTAAGGGTAAGGGTAAGGGTAAGGGTAAGGGTAAGGGTAAGGGTAAGGGTAATGGTAAGGGTAAAGGTAAGGGTAAGCCTATGGGTAAAAGCAAGGGTAAGGGTAAGGGTAAGGGTAAGGGTAAGGTTAAGGGTAAGGGTTAGGGTAAGGGTAAGGGTAAGGGTAAGCTTAAGGGTAAAAGCAAGGGTAAGGGTAAGGGTAAGGGTAAGGGTAAGGGTAAGGGTAAGGGTAAGCTTAAGGGTAAGGGTAAGGGTAAGGGTAAGGGTAAGCTTAAGGGTAAAAGCAAGGGTAAGGGTAAGGGTAAGGGTAAGGGTAAGGGTAAGCTTAAGGGTAAAAGCAAGGGTAAGGGTAAGGGTAAGGGTAAGGGTAAGGGTAAGGGTAAGGGTAAGCTTAAGGGTAAGGGTAAGGGTAAGGGTAAGCTTAAGGGTAAAAGCAAGGGTAAGGGTAAGGGTAAGGGTAAGGGTAAGGGTAAGGGTAAGGGTAAGGGTAAGCTTAAGGGTAAAAGCAAGGGTAAGGGTAAGCTTAAGGGTAAAAGCAAGGGTAAGGGTAAGGGTAAGGGTAAGGGTAAGGGTAAGGGTAAGGGTAAGGGTAAGGGTAAGCTTAAGGGTAAAAGCAAGGGTAAGGGTAAGGGTAAGGGTAAGGGTAAGGGTAAAGGTAAGGGTAAGCCTAAGGGTAAAAGCAAGGGTAAGGGTAAGGGTAAGGGTAAGGGTAAGGGTTAGGGTAAGGGTAAGGGTAAGGGTAAGGGTAAGGGTAAGGGTAAGGGTAAGGGTAAGGGTAAGGGTAAGGGTAAGGGTAAGGGTAAGGGTAAGCTTAAGGGTAAAAGCAAGGGTAAGGGTAAGGGAAAGGGTAAGGGTAAGCCTAAGGGTGAAAGCAAGGGTAAGGGTAAGGGTAAGGGTAAGGGTAAGGGTAAGCTTAAGGGTAAAAGCAAGGGTAAGGGTAAGGGTAAGGGTAAGGGTAAGGGTAAGGGTAAGGGTAAGCTTAAGGGTAAAAGCAAGGGTAAGGGTAAAGGTAAGGGTAAGGGTAAGGGTAAGGGTAAGGGTAAGGGTAAGGGTAAGGGTAAGGGTAAGTGTAAGGGTAAAGGTAAGGGTAAGCCTAAGGGTAAAAGCAAGGGTAAGGGTAAGGGTAAGGGTAAGGGTAAGGGTAAGGTTAATGGTAAGGGTAAGGGTAAGCTTAAGGGTAAAAGCAAGGGTAAGGGTAAGGGTAAGGGTAAGGGTAAGGGTAAGGGTAAGGGTAAGGGTAAGGGTAAGGGTAAGGGTAAGGGTAAGGGTAAGCTTAAGGGTAAGGGTAAGGGTAAGGGTAAGGGTAAGCTTAAGGGTAAAAGCAAGGGTAAGGGTAAGGGTAAGGGTAAGGGTAAGCTTAAGGGTAAAAGGAAGGGTAAGGGTAAGGGTAAGGGTAAGGGTAAGGGTAAGGGTAAGGGTAAGGGTAAGGGTAAGGGTAAGGGTAAGCTTAAGGGTAAAAGCAAGGGTAAGGGTAAGGGTAAGGGTAAGGGTAAGGGTAAGGGTAAGCCTAAGGGTAAGGGTAAGGGTAAGGGTAAGGGTAAGCTTAAGGGTAAAAGCAAGGGTAAGGGTAAGGGTGAGGGTAAGGGTAAGGGTAAGGGTAAGGGTAAGCTTAAGGGTAAGGGTAAGGGTAAGGGTAAGGGTAAGCTTAAGGGTAAAAGCAAGGGTAAGGGTAAGGGTAAGGGTAAGGGTAAGGGTAAGGGTAAGGGTAAGGGTAAGGGTAAGGGTAAGGGTAAAGGTAAGGGTAAGGGTAAGGGTAAGGGTAAGGGTAAGGGTAAGGGTAAGGGTAAGGGTAAAGGTAAGGGTAAGGGTAAGGGTAAGGGTAAGGGTAAGGGTAAGGGTAAGGGTAAGCTTAAGGGTAAAAGCAAGGGTAAGGGTTAGGGTAAGGGTAAGGGTAAGGGTAAGGGTAAGGGTTAGGGTAAGCTTAAGGGTAAAAGCAAGGGTAAGGGTAAGGGTAAGGGTAAGGGTAAGGGTAAGGGTAAGGTTAAGGGTAAGGGTAAGGGTAAGCTTAAGGGTAAAAGCAAGGGTAAGGGTAAGGGTAAGGGTAAGGGTAAGGGTAAGCTTAAGGGTAAAAGCAAGGGTAAGGGTAAGGGTAAGGGTAAGGGTAAGGGTAAGGGTTAGGGTAAGGGTAAAGGTAAGGGTAAGCCTAAGGGTAAAAGCAAGGGTAAGGGTAAGGGTAAGGGTAAGGGTAAGGGTAAGGGTAAGGGTAAGGGTAAGGGTAAGGGTAAGGGTAAGGGTAAGGGTAAGGGTAAGAGTAAGGGTAAGGGTAAGGATAAGCTTAAGGGTAAAAGCAAGGGTAAGGGTAAGGGTAAGGGTAAGGGTAAGCCTAAGGGTAAAAGCAAGGGTAAGGGTAAGGGTAAGGGTAAGCTTAAGGGTAAAAGCAAGGGTAAGGGTAAGGGTAAGGGTAAGGGTAAGGGTAAGGGTAAGGGTAAGCTTAAGGGTAAAAGCAAGGGTAAGGGTAAGGGTAAGGGTAAGGGTAAGGGTAAGGGTAAGGGTAAGGGTAAGGGTAAGGGTAAGGGTAAAGGTAAGGTTAAGCCTAAGGGTAAAAGCAAGGGTAAGGGTAAGGGTAAGGGTAAGGGTAAGGGTAAGCTTAAGGGTAAAAGCAAGGGTAAGGGTAAGGGTAAGGGTAAGGGTAAGGGTAAGGGTAAGGGTAAGGGTAAGCTTAAGGGTAAAAGCAAGGGTAAGGGTAAGGGTAAGGGTAAGGGTAAGGGTAAGGGTAAGGGTAAGGGTAAGGGAAAGGGTAAGGGTAAGGGTAAGGGTAAGGGTAAGGGTAAGGGTAAGCTAAAGGGTAAAAGCAAGGGTAAGGGTTAGGGTAAGGGTAAGGGTAAGGGTAAGGGTAAGGGTAAGCTTAAGGGTAAAAGCAAGGGTAAGGGTAAGGGTAAGGGTAAGGGTAAGGGTAAGGGTAAGGGTAAGGGTAAGGGTAAGGGCAAGGGTAAGGGTAAGGGTAAGGGTAAGGGTAAGGGTAAGCTTAAGGGTATAAGCAAGGGTAAGGGTAAAGGTAAGGGTGAGGGTAAGGGTAAGGGTAAGGGTAAGGGTAAGCTTAAGGGTAAAAGCAAGGGTAAGGGTAAGGGTAAGGGTAAGGGTAAGGGTAAGGGTAAGGGTAAGGGTAAGCTTAAGGGTAAAAGCAAGGGTAAGGGTAAGGGTAAGGGTAAGGGTAAGGGTAAGGGTAAGGGTAAGGGTAAGGGTAAGGGTAAAGGTAAGGGTAAGCCTAAGGGTCAAAGCAAGGGTAAGGGTAAGGGTAAGGGTAAGGGTAAGGGTAAGGGTAAGGGTAAGGGTAAGGGTAAGGGTAAGGGTAAGGGTAAGGGTAAGGGTAGGGGTAAGGGTAAGGGTAAGCTTAAGGGTAAAAGCAAGGGTAAGGGTAAGGGTAAGGGTAAGGGTAAGGGTAAGGGTAAGGGTAAGGGTAAGGGTAAGGGTAAGGGTAAGCTTAAGGGTAAGGGTAAGGGTAAGGGTAAGGGTAAGCCTAAGGGTAAAAGCAAGGGTAAGTGTAAGGGTAAGGGTAAGAGTAAGGGTAAGCTTAAGGGTAAAAGCAAGGGTAAGGGTAAGGGTAAGGGTAAGGGTAAGGGTAAGGGTAAGGGTAAGGGTAAGCTTAAGGGTAAAAGCAAGGGTAAGGGTAAGGGTAAGGGTAAGGGTAAGGGTAAGGGTAAGGGTAAGGCTAAAGGTAAGGGTAAGCCTAAGGGTAAAAGCAAGGGTAAGGGTAAGGGTAAGGGTAAGGGTAAGGGTAAGGGTAAGGGTAAGGGTAAGGGTAAGGGTAAGGGTAAGGGTAAGGGTAAGGGTAAAGGTAAGGGTAAGGGTAAGCTTAAGGGTAAAAGCAAGGGTAAGGGTAAGGGTAAGGGTAAGGGTAAGAGTAAGGGTAAGGGTAAGGGTAAGCTTAAGGGTAAAAGCAAGGGTAAGGGTAAGGGTAAGGGTAAGGGTAAGGTTAAGGGTAAGGGTAAGGGTAAGGGTAAGGGTAAGCTTAAGTGTAAAAGCAAGGGTAAGGGTAAGGGTAAGGGTAAGGGTAAGGGTAAGGGTAAGGGTAAGGGTAAGGGTAAGGGTAAGGGTAAGGGTAAGGGTAAGGGTAAGGGTAAGCTTAAGGGTAAAAGCAAGGGTAAGGGTAAGGGTAAGGGTAAGGGTAAGGGTGAGGGTAATGGTAAGGGTAAAGGTAAGGGTAAGCCTATGGGTAAAAGCAAGGGTAAGGGTAAGGGTAAGGGTAAGGGTAAGGGTAAGGGTAAGGGTAAGGTTAAGGGTAAGGGTTAGGGTAAGGGTAAGGGTAAGGGTAAGCTTAAGGGTAAAAGCAAGGGTAAGGGTAAGGGTAAGGGTAAGGGTAAGGGTAAGGGTAAGGGTAAGCTTAAGGGTAAGGGTAAGGGTAAGGATAAGGGTAAGCTTAAGGGTAAAAGCAAGGGTAAGGGTAAGGGTAAGGGTAAGGGTAAGGGTAAGCTTAAGGGTAAAAGCAAGGGTAAGGGTAAGGGTAAGGGTAAGGGTAAGGGTAAGGGTAAGGGTAAGCTTAAGGGTAAGGGTAAGGGTAAGGGTAAGGGTAAGCTTAAGGGTAAAAGCAAGGGTAAGGGTCAGGGTAAGGGTAAGTGTAAGGGTAAGGGTAAGGGTAAGGGTAAGGGTGAGCTTAAGGGTAAAAGCAAAGGTAAGCTTACCCTTACCCTTACCCTTACCCTTACCCTTAGGCTTACCCTTACCCTTACCCTTACCCTTACCCTTACCCTTACCCTTGCTTTTACCCTTAAGCTTACCCTTACCCTTACCCTTACCCTTACCCTTAAGCTTACCCTTACCCTTACCCTTACCCTTACCCTTACCCTTACCCTTACCCTTACCCTTACCCTTACCCTTACCCTTACCCTTACCCTTACCCTTACCCTTACCCTTACCCTTCCTTTTACCCTTAAGCTTACCCTTACCCTTACCCTTACCCTTACCCTTGCTTTTACCCTTAAGCTTACCCTTACCCTTACCCTTACCCTTACCCTTAAGCTTACCCTTACCCTTACCCTTACCCTTACCCTTACCCTTACCCTTACCCTTACCCTTACCCTTACCCTTGCTTTTACCCTTAAGATTACCCTTACCCTTACCCTTAACCTTACCCTTACCCTTACCCTTACCCTTACCCTTACCCTTGCTTTTACCCTTAGGCTTACCCTTACCTTTACCCTTACCCTTACCCTTACCCTTACCCTTACCCTTACCCCTACCCTTACCCTTACCTTTACCCTTACCCTTGCTTTTACCCTTAAGCTTACCCTTACCCTTACCCTTACCCTTACCCTTACCCTTACTCTTGCTTTTACCCTTAAGCTTACCCTTACCCTTACCCTTACCCTTACCCTTACCCTTGCTTTCACCCTTAGGCTTACCCTTACCCTTTCCCTTACCCTTACCCTTGCTTTTACCCTTAAGCTTACCCTTACCCTTACCCTTACCCTTACCCTTACCCTTACCCTTACCCTTACCCTTACCCTTACCCTTACCCTAACCCTTACCCTTACCCTTACCCTTACCCTTACCCTTGCTTTTACCCTTAGGCTTACCCTTACCTTTACCCTTACCCTTACCCTTACCCTTACCCTTACCCTTGCTTTTACCCTTAAGCTTACCCTTACCCTTACCCTTACCCTTACCCTTACCCTTACCCTTACCCTTGCTTTTACCCTTAGGCTTACCCTTACCTTTACCCTTACCCTTACCCTTACCCTTACCCTTACCCTTACCCTTACCCTTACCCTTACCCTTACCCTTACCCTTACCCTTACCCTTACCCTTACCCTTACCCTTGCTTTCACCCTTAAGCTAACCCTTACCCTTACCCTTACCCTTACCTTTACCCTTAACCTTACCCTTACCTTTGCTTTTACCCTTAAGCTCACCCTTACCCTTACCCTTACCCTTACCCTTACACTTACCCTTACCCTGACCCTTACCCTTGCTTTTACCCTTAAGCTTACCCTTACCCTTACCCTTACCCTTACCCTTAAGCTTACCCTTACCCTTACCCTTACCCTTACCCTTACCCTTACCCTTACCCTTGCTTTTACCCTTAAGCTTACCCTTACCCTTACCCTTACCCTTACCCTTACCCTTGCTTTTACCCTTAAGCTTACCCTTATCCTTACCCTTACCCTTACCCTTAAGCTTACCCTTACCCTTACCCTTACCCTTACCCTTACCCTTACCCTTACCCTTACCCTAACCCTTACCCTTAACCTTACCCTTACCCTTACCCTTACCCTTACCCTTACCCTTACCCTTGCTTTTACCCATAGGCTTACCCTTACCTTTACCCTTACCATTACCCTTACCCTTACCCTTACCCTTACCCTTACCCTTACCCTTGCTTTTACCCTTAAGCTTACCCTTACCCTTACCCTTACCCTTACCCTTACCCTTACCCTTACCCTTACCCTTACCCTTACCCTTACCCTTACCCTTACCCTTACCCTTACCCTTGCTTTTACACTTAAGCTTACCCTTACCCTTACCCTTACCCTTACCCTTAACCTTACCCTTACCCTTACCCTTACCCTTACCCTTGCTTTTACCCTTAAGCTTACCCTTACCCTTACCCTTACTCTTACCCTTACCCTTACCCTTACCCTTACCCTTGCTTTTACCCTTAAGCTTACCCTTACCCTTACCTTTACCCTTACCCTTACCCTTACCCTTACCCTTACCCTTACCCTTACCCTTACCCTTACCCTTACCCTTACCCTTACCCTTACCCTTACCCTTGCTTTTACCCTTAGGCTTACCCTTACCTTTAGCCTTACCCTTACCCTTACCCTTACCCTTACCCTTACCCTTACCCTTACCCTTGCTTTTACCCTTAAGCTTACCCTTACCCTTACCCTTACCCTTACCCTTACCCTTACCCTTACCCTTACCCTTGCTTTTACCCTTAAGCTTACCCTTACTCTTACCCTTACCCTTACACTTACCCTTGCTTTTACCCTTAGGCTTACCCTTACCCTTACCCTTACCCTTACCCTTAAGCTTACCCTTACCCTTACCCTTACCCTTACCCTTACCCTTACCCTTACCCTTACCCTTACCCTTACCCTTACCCTTGCTTTTACCCTTAAGCTTACCCTTACCCTTACCCTTACCCTTACCCTTACCCTTACCCTTACCCTTACCCTTACCCTTACCCTTACCCTTACCCTTACCCTTACCCTTACCCTTACCCTTACCCTTGCTTTGACCCTTAGGCTTACCCTTACCTTTACCCTTACCCTTACCCTTACCCTTACCCTTACCCTTACCCTTACCCTTACCCTTACCCTTACCCTTGCTTTTACCCTTAAGCTTACCCTTACCCTTACCCTTACCCTTACCCTTACCCTTACCCTTACCCTTACCCTTGCTTTTACCCTTAAGCTTACCCTTACCCTTACCCTTACCCTTACCCTCACCCTTACCTTTACCCTTACCCTTGCTTATACCCTTAAGCTTACCCTTACCCTTACCCTTACCCTTACCCTTACCCTTGCCCTTACCCTTACCCTTACCCTTACCCTTACCCTTACCCTTACCCTTACCCTTACCCTTACCCTTGCTTTTACCCTTAAGCTTACCCTTACCCTTACCCTTACCCTTACCCTTACCCTAACCCTTACCCTTGCTTTTACCCTTTAGCTTACCCTTACCCTTACCCTTACCCTTACCCTTACCCTTACCCTTTCCCTTACCCTTACCCTTACCCTTACCCTTACCCTTACCCTTACCCTTACCCTTGCTTTTACCCTTAAGCTTACCCTTACCCTTACCCTTACCCTTACCCTTACCCTTACCCTTACCCTTACCCTTGCTTTTACCCTTAAGCTTACCCTTACCCTTACCCTTACCCTTACCCTTGCTTTTACCCTTAGGCTTAACCTTACCTTTACCCTTACCCTTACCCTTACCCTTACCCTTACCCTTACCCTTACCCTTACCCTTACCCTTACCCTTACCCTTGCTTTTACCCTTAAGCTTACCCTTACCCTTACCCTTACCCTTACCCTTACCCTTACCCTTACCCTTGCTTTTACCCTTAAGCTTACCCTTACCCTTACCCTTACCCTTGCTTTTACCCTTAGGCTTACCCTTACCCTTACCCTTACCCTTACCCTTGCTTTTACCCTTAAGCTTATCCTTACCCTTACCCTTACTCTTACCCTTACCCTTACCCTTACCCTTACCCTTACCCTTACCCTTACCCTTACCCTTACCCTTACCCTTACCCTTACCCTTACCCTTACCCTTGCTTTTACCCTTAGGCTTACCCTTACCTTTACCCTTACCCTAACCCTTACCCTTACCCTTACCCTTACCCTTACCCTTACCCTTGCTTTTACCCTTAAGCTTACCCTTACCCTTACCCTTACCCTTACCCTTACCCTTGCTTTTACCCTTAAGCTTACCCTTACCCTTACCCTTAACCTTACCCTTACCCTTACCCTTACCCTTACCCTTACCCTTACCCTTGCTTTTACCCTTAAGCTTACCCTAACCCTTACCCTTACCCTTACCCTTACCCTTACCCTAACCCTTACCCTTGCTTTTACCCTTAAGCTTACCCTTACCCTTACCCTTACCCTTACCCTTACCCTTACCCTTACCCTTACCTTTACCCTTACCCTTACCCTTACCCTTACCCTTACCCTTACCCTTACCCTTACCCTTACCTTTACCCTTACCCTTACCCTTACCCTTACCCTTACCCTTACCCTTACCCTTACCCTTACCCTTACCCTTACCCTTGCTTTTACCCTTAAGCTTACCCTTACCCTTACCCTTACCCTTACCCTTAAGCTTACCCTTACCCTTACCCTTACCCTTACCCTCACCCTTACCCTTACCCTTGCTTTTACCCTTAAGCTTACCCTTACCCTTACCCTTACCCTTACCCTTAGGCTTACCCTTACCCTTACCCTTACCCTTACCCTTACCCTTACCCTTGCTTTTACCCTTAAGCTTACCCTTACCCTTACCCTTACCCTTACCCTTACCCTTACCCTTACCCTTACCCTTACCCTTACCCTTACCCTTCCTTTTACCCTTAAGCTTACCCTTACCCTTACCCTTACCCTTACCCTTGCTTTTACCCTTAAGCTTACCCTTACCCTTACCCTTACCCTTACCCTTAAGCTTACCCTTACCCTTACCCTTACCCTTACCCTTACCCTTACCCTTACCCTTACCCTTACCCTTACCCTTACCCTTGCTTTTACCCTTAAGCTTACCCTTACCCTTACCATTAACCTTACCCTTACCCTTACCCTTACCCTTACCCTTACCCTTGCTTTTACCCTTAGGCTTACCCTTACCTTTACCCTTACCCTTACCCTTACCCTTACCCTTACCCTTACCCTTACCCTTACCCTTACCCTTACCCTTACCTTTACCCTTACCCTTGCTTTTACCCTTAAGCTTACCCTTACCCTTACCCTTACCCTTACCCTTACCCTTACCCTTACCCTTGCTTTTACCCTTAAGCTTACCCTTACCCTTACCCTTACCCTTACCCTTACCCTTGCTTTCACCCTTAGGCTTACCCTTACCCTTTCCCTTACCCTTACCCTTGCTTTTACCCTTAAGCTTACCCTTACCCTTACCCTTACCCTTACCCTTACCCTTACCCTTACCCTTACCCTTACCCTTACCCTTACCCTTACCCTTACCCTTACCCTAACCCTTACCCTTACCCTTACCCTTACCCTTACCCTTGCTTTTACCCTTAGGCTTACCCTTACCTTTACCCTTACCCTTACCCTTACCCTTACCCTTACCCTTGCTTTTACCCTTAAGCTTATCCTTACCCTTACCCTTACCCTTACCCTTACCCTTACCCTTACCCTTACCCTTACCCTTGCTTTTACCCTTAAGCTTACCCTTACCCTTGCTTTTACCCTTAAGCTTACCCTTACCCTTACCCTTACCCTTACCCTTACCCTTACCCTTACCCTTGCTTTTACCCTTAAGCTTACCCTTACCCTTACCCTTACCCTTAAGCTTACCCTTACCCTTACCCTTACCCTTACCCTTACCCTTACCCTTACCCTTGCTTTTACCCTTAAGCTTACCCTTACCCTTACCCTTACCCTTACCCTTACCCTTGCTTTTACCCTTAAGCTTACCCTTACCCTTACCCTTACCCTTACCCTTAAGCTTACCCTTACCCTTACCCTTACCCTTACCCTTACCCTTACCCTTACCCTTGCTTTTACCCTTAAGCTTACCCTTACCCTTACCCTTACCCTAACCCTTACCCTTAACCTTACCCTTACCCTTACCCTTACCCTTAACCTTGCTTTTACCCATAGGCTTACCCTTACCTTTACCCTTACCATTACCCTTACCCTTACCCTTACCCTTACCCTTACCCTTACCCTTGCTTTTACCCTTAAGCTTACCCTTACCCTTACCCTTACCCTTACCCTTACCCTTACCCTTACCCTTACCCTTACCCTTACCCTTACCCTTACCCTTACCCTTGCTTTTACACTTAAGCTTACCCTTACCCTTACCCTTACCCTTACCCTTACCCTTAACCTTACCCTTACCCTTACCCTTACCCTTACCCTTACCCTTGCTTTTACCCTTAAGCTTACCCTTACCCTTACCCTTACCCTTACCCTTAAGCTTACCCTTACCCTAACCCTTACCCTTACCCTTACCCTTGCTTTCACCCTTAAGCTAACCCTTACCCTTACCCTTACCCTTACCCTTACCCTTAACCTTACCCTTACCTTTGCTTTTACCCTTAAGCTCACCCTTACCCTTACCCTTACCCTTACACTTACCCTTACCCTGACCCTTACCCTTGCTTTTACCCTTAAGCTTACCCTTACCCTTACCCTTACCCTTACCCTTAAGCTTACCCTTACCCTTACCCTTACCCTTACCCTTACCCTTACCCTTACCCTTGCTTTTACCCTTAAGCTTACCCTTACCCTTACCCTTACCCTTACCCTTACCCTTGCTTTTACCCTTAAGCTTACCCTTACCCTTACCCTTACCCTTACCCTTAAGCTTACCCTTACCCTTACCCATACCCTTACCCTTACCCTTACCCTTACCCTTGCTTTTACCCTTAAGCTTACCCTTACCCTTACCCTTACCCTAACCCTTACCCTTAACCTTACCCTTACCCTTACCCTTACCCTTACCCTTACCCTTGCTTTTACCCATAGGCTTACCCTTACCTTTACCCTTACCATTACCCTTACCCTTACCCTTACCCTTACCCTTACCCTTACCCTTGCTTTTACCCTTAATCTTACCCTTACCCTTACCCTTACCCTTACCCTTACCCTTACCCTTACCCTTACCCTTACCCTTACCCTTACCCTTACCCTTGCTTTTACACTTAAGCTTACCCTTACCCTTACCCTTACCCTTACCCTTAACCTTACCCTTACCCTTACCCTTACCCTTACCCTTGCTTTTACCCTTAAGCTTACCCTTACCCTTACCCTTACTCTTACCCTTACCCTTACCCTTACCCTTACCCTTGCTTTTACCCTTAAGCTTACCCTTACCCTTACCTTGACCCTTACCCTTACCCTTACCCTTGCTTTTACCCTTAAGCTTACCCTTACCCATACCCTTACCCTTACCCTTACCCTAACCCTTACCCTTGCTTTTACCCTTTAGCTTACCCTTACCCTTACCCTTACCCTTACCCTTACCCTTTCCCTTACCCTTACCCTTACCCTTACCCTTACCCTTACCCTTACCCTTACCCTTGCTTTTACCCTTAAGCTTACCCTTACCCTTACCCTTACCCTTACCCTTACCCTTACCCTTACCCTTACCCTTGCTTTTACCCTTAAGCTTACCCTTACCCTTACCCTTACCCTTACCCTTACCCTTGCTTTTACCCTTAGGCTTAACCTTACCTTTACCCTTACCCTTACCCTTACCCTTACCCTTACCCTTACCCTTACCCTTACCCTTACCCTTGCTTTTACCCTTAAGCTTACCCTTACCCTTACCCTTACCCTTACCCTTACCCTTACCCTTGCTTTTACCCTTAAGCTTACCCTTACCCTTACCCTTACCCTTGCTTTTACCCTTAGGCTTACCCTTACCCTTACCCTTACCCTTACCCTTGCTTTTACCCTTAAGCTTATCCTTACCCTTACCCTTACTCTTACCCTTACCCTTACCCTTACCCTTACCCTTACCCTTACCCTTACCCTTACCCTTACCCTTACCCTTACCCTTACCCTTACCCTTACCCTTGCTTTTACCCTTAGGCTTACCCTTACCTTTACCCTTACCCTAACCCTTACCCTTACCCTTACCCTTACCCTTACCCTTACCCTTGCTTTTACCCTTAAGCTTACCCTTACCCTTACCCTTACCCTTACCCTTACCCTTGCTTTTACCCTTAAGCTTACCCTTACCCTTACCCTTAACCTTACCCTTACCCTTACCCTTACCCTTACCCTTACCCTTACCCTTACCCTTGCTTTTACCCTTAAGCTTACCCTAACCCTTACCCTTACCCTTACCCTT
The DNA here is from genome assembly GCA_958510865.1 of Myrrha octodecimguttata. Taxonomy (NCBI): domain Eukaryota; kingdom Metazoa; phylum Arthropoda; class Insecta; order Coleoptera; family Coccinellidae; genus Myrrha; species Myrrha octodecimguttata. The sequence continues at coordinate 45,905 of CAUEHS010000907.1, forward strand.
ACCCTTACCCTAACCCTTACCCTTGCTTTTACCCTTAAGCTTACCCTTACCCTTACCCTTACCCTTACCCTTACCCTTACCCTTCCTCTTGCTTTTACCCTTAAGCTTACCCTTACCCTTACCCTTACCCTTACCCTTACCCTTGCTTTCACCCTTAGGCTTACCCTTACCCTTTCCCTTACCCTTACCCTTGCTTTTACCCTTAAGCTTACCCTTACCCTTACCCTTACCCTTACCCTTACCCTTACCCTTACCCTTACCCTTACCCTTACCCTTACCCTAACCCTTACCCTTACCCTTACCCTTACCCTTACCCTTGCTTTTACCCTTAGGCTTACCCTTACCTTTACCCATACCCTTACCCTAACCCTTACCCTTACCCTTGCTTTTACCCTTAAGCTTACCCTTACCCTTACCCTTACCCTTACCCTTACCCTTACCCTTACCCTTGCTTTTTGCGCGCATGTTCTAGGGGAACAGCGTGCTATCGTTTTGATCAAATGTCTGTAATTTTGGATGATTGAGCCGAAAATGGTCTCAATCGACTAGGTTGGACTCACTGATGACGAATCCGGTGTCAAAATCGATTCTGTCCGGCCGGCCGGCCGGCCGGCCGTAGACACGATAACTGTCGAACGAAGTGAGCTAGCGACTTGAAACTTTCAGGGTAGGTCGCGCATTGGAATGCCGCGGTTAAGTTCGTTAATGGGCCAAATCGATCAAATAGTTTCGGAGTTATAGGCATTTGAAGTTTTGAAGTTATTTATTTTTTATTTCAGAAACTACTTGAGCGATTGGATTCAAACTTGGCAGTTTGGTGGAGTATAACGACGCGCAACTTTGAGCCAAATTTCGTCAAGATCATATTGTCAATAAATTTTTAAAAAAATTTTTTTCAAAATTTTTTTACAAAAAAATTTTTTTTTCGGAAACCATTCATCATATCCAAAAAAAATTATACTCACACTTTGACCTTCTAATTTCACAGCAGTGTACTAAATTTCAGCTCGATACGATCATAAGTTTTGGAGATATCGGAAAAAAATATGTCAAATTTCGAGGTTTTCTTCTCGATATCGTTGATTTTTGCGCGCATGTTCTAGGGGAACAGCGTGCTATCGTTTTGATCAAATGTCTGTAATTTTGGATGATTGAGCCGAAAATGGTCTCAATCGACTAGGTTGGACTCACTGATGACGAATCCGGTGTCAAAATCGATTCTGTCCGGCCGGCCGGCCGGCCGTAGACACGATAACTGTCGAACGAAGTGAGCTAGCGACTTGAAACTTTCAGGGTAGGTCGCGCATTGGAATGCCGCGGTTAAGTTCGTTAATGGGCCAAATCGATCGAATAGTTTCGGAGTTATAAGCATTTGAAGTTTTGAACTTATTTATTTTTTATTTCAGAAACTGCTTGAGCGATTAAATTCAAACTTGGCAGTTTGGTGGAGTATAACGACGCGCAACTTTGAGCCAAATTTCGTCAAGATCATATTGTCAATAAATTTTAAAAAAAATTTTTTTCGAAATTTTTTTACAAAAAAATTTTTTTTTCGGAAACCATTCATCATATCCAAAAAAAATTATACTCACACTTTGATCTTCTAATTTCACAGCAGTGTACTAAATTTCAGCTCGATACGATCATAAGTTTTGGAGATATCGGGAAAAAATATGTCAAATTTCGAGGTTTTCTTCTCGATATCGTTGATTTTTTTGGTATTACTCGAGAAATACTGATTCAGTCCTGATTAAACTTCACAGCTAGTTTTAAGATGCTGAAAGACAACTTTGTGCAAAATTTCGTGATAATCGGGTTATTGGAACAATTTGAAAAAAAAAATTTATATGATTTTTTCATCATATTATCCTCATTAAATTCTGTATGAAACTTCGAACTGTTATTTTCGATGAAGTACTGGATTTCAATTCGATCTGGTCTGTATTTTTGGAAATATTGGAAAAATAACGGCCGTTAGGCTGACCGTAAACACAATAACTTCCGGAAGAAACGACTTAGAAACTCGATATTTGTAGAGTAGGTTTGGGGCTTAATTACGAAGGTCGAATTCGTGAATGGGTAAAATCCGCCCAATGATTCCGTAGATATACCCAATCAAAATTTTATTTTTCCAATGTTTCCAAAAATACAGATCAGATCGAATTGAAATTCAGTACTTCATCGAAAATAACAGTTCGAAGTTTCATACAGAATTTAATGAGGATGATATGATGAGAAAATCATATAAATTTTTTTTTTCAAATTGTTCTAATAACACGATTATCACGAAATTTTGCATAAAGTTGTCTTTTAGCATCTTTAAACTAGCTGTGAAGTTTAATCAGGACTGAATCAGTATTTCTTGAGTAATACCGAAAAAATCAACGATATCGAGAAGAAAACCTCGAAATTTGACATATTTTTTCCCGATATCTCCAGAACTTATGATCCTACCGAACTGAAATTTGGTACGCGCGCACGTTCAAATTCGTTGCTGAAGCGGTCATCTACATTGAACATGCGCGCAAAAGTTGCTGCCTTCACGGCAGTGCTTTTTGAAATTTTTTTGGTATTGCTCGAGAAATACTGATTCAGTCCTGATTAAACTTCACAGCTAGTTTTAAGATGCTGAAAGACAACTTTGTGCAAAATTTCGTGATAATCGGGTTATTAGAACAATTTGAAAAAAAAAATTTATATGATTTTTTCATCATATCATCCTCATTAAATTCTGTATGAAACTTCGAACTGTTATTTTCGATGAAGTACTGGATTTCAATTCGATCTGGTCTGTATTTTTGGAAATATTGGAAAAATAAAATTTTGATTGGGTATATCTACGGAATCATTGGGTGGATTTTACCCATTCACGAATTCGGCCTTCGTAATTAAGGTCCAAACCTTCTCTACAAATATCGAGTTTCTAAGTTGTTTCTTTCGGAAGTTATTGTGTTTACGCAGTCGGCCGTTAGGCTGACCGTAAACACAATAACTTCCGGAAGAAACGACTTAGAAACTCGATATTTGTAGAGTAGGTTTGGGGCTTAATTACGAAGGTCGAATTCGTGAATGGGTAAAATCCGCCCAATGATTCCGTAGATATACCCAATCAAAATTTTATTTTTCCAATGTTTCCAAAAATACAGATCAGATCGAATTGAAATTCAGTACTTCATCGAAAATAACAGTTCGAAGTTTCATACAGAATTTAATGAGGATGATATGATGAGAAAATCATATAAATTTTTTTTTTCAAATTGTTCTAATAACACGATTATCACGAAATTTTGCATAAAGTTGTCTTTTAGCATCTTAAAACTAGCTGTGAAGTTTAATCAGGACTGAATCAGTATTTCTCGAGTAATACCGAAAAAATCAACGATATCGAGAAGAAAACCTCGAAATTTGACATATTTTTTCCCGATATCCCCAGAACTTATGATCGTATCGAACTGAAATTTGGTACGCGCGCACGTTCAAATTCGTTGCTGAAGCGGTCATCTACATTGAACATGCGCGCAAAAGTTGCTGCCTTCACGGCAGTGCTTTTTCAAATTTTTTTTAAGCTTAAGGGTAAAAGCAAGGGTAAGGGTAAGGGTAAGGGTAAGGGTAAGGGTAAGGGTAAGGGTAAGGGTAAGGGTAAGGGTAAGGGTAAGGGTAAGGGTAAGGGTAAGCTTAAGGGTGAAAGCAAGGGTAAGGGTAAGGGTAAGGGTAAGGGTAAGGGTAAGGGTAAGCTTAAGGGTAAAAGCAAGGGTAAGGGTAAGGGTAAGGGTAAGGGTAAGGGTTAGGGTAAGGGTAAAGGTAAGGGTAAGCCTAAGGGTAAAAGCAAGGGTAAGGGTAAGGGTAAGGGTAAGGGTAAGGGTAAGGGTAAGGGTAAGGGTAAGGGTAAGGGTAAGGGTAAGGGTAAGGGTAAGGGTAAGGGTAAGGGTAAGGGTAAGGGTAAGGGTAAGGGTAAGCTTAAGGGTAAAAGCAAGGGTAAGGGTAAGGGTAAGGGTAAGGGTAAGCCTAAGGGTAAAAGCAAGGGTAAGGGTAAGGGTAAGGGTAAGGGAAAGGGTAAGCTTAAGGGTAAAAGCAAGGGTAAGGGTAAGGGTAAGGGTAAGGGTAAGGGTAAGCTTAAGGGTAAAAGCAAGGGTAAGGGTAAGGGTAAGGGTAAGGGTAAGGGTGAGGGTAAAGGTAAGGGTTAGCCTAAGGGTAAAAGCAAGGGTAAGGGTAAGGGTAAGGGTAAGGGTAAGGGTAAGGGTAAGGGTAAGGGTAAGGGTAAGCTTAAGGGTAAAAGCAAGGGTAAGGGTAAGGGTAAGGGTAAGGGTAAGGGTAAGGGTAAGGGTAAGGGTAAGGGTAAGGGTAAGGGTAAGGGTAAGCTTAAGGGTAAAAGCAAGGGTAAGGGTGAGGGTAAGGGTAAGGGTAAGGGTAAGGGTAAGGGTAAGGGTAAGGGTAAGGGTAAGGGTAAAGGTAAGGGTAAGGGTAAGGGTAAGGGTAAGGGTAAGGGTAAGGGTAAGCTTAAGGGTAAAAGCAAGGGTAAGGGTTAGGGTAAGGGTAAGGATAAGGGTAAGGGTAAGGGTAAGCTTAAGGGTAAAAGCAAGGGTAAGGGTAAGGGTAAGGGTAAGGGCAAGGGTAAGGGTAAGGGTAAGGGTAAGGGTAAGGGTAAGCTTAAGGGTAAAAGCAAGGGTAAGGGTAAGGGTAAGGGTAAGGGTAAGGGTAAGGGTAAGGGTAAGGGTAAGGGTAAGCTTAAGGGTAAAAGCAAGGGTAAGGGTAAGGGTAAGGGTAAGGGTTAGGGTAAGGGTAAAGGTAAGGGTAAGCCTAAGGGTAAAAGCAAGGGTAAGGGTAAGGGTGAGGGTAAGGGTAAGGGTAAGGGTAAGGTTAAGGGTAAGGGTAAGGGTAAGAGTAAGGGTAAGGGTAAGGGTAAGCTTAAGGGTTAAAGCAAGGGTAAGGGTAAGGGTAAGGGTAAGGGTAAGCCTAAGGGTAAAAGCAAGGGTAAGGGTAAGGGTAAGGGTATGGGTAAGGGTAAGCTTAAGGGTAAAAGCAAGGGTAAGGGTAAGGGTAAGGGTAAGGGTAAGGGTAAGGGTAAGGGTAAGCTTAAGGGTAAAAGCAAGGGTAAGGGTAAGGGTAAGGGTAAGGGTAAGGGTAAGGGTAAGGGTAAGGGTAAGGGTAAGGGTAAGGGTAAGGGTAAGGGTAAGGGTAAGCTAAAGGGTAAAAGCAAGGGTGAGGGTTAGGGTAAGGGTAAGGGTAAGGGTAAGGGTAAGGGTGAGGGTAAGGGTAAGGGTAAGCTTAAGGGTAAAAGCAAGGGTAAGGGTAAGGGTAAGGGTAAGGGTAAGGGTAAGGGTAAGGGTAAGGGTAAGGGTAAGGGTAAGGGTAAGGGTAAGGGTAAGGGTAAGGGTAAGGGTAAGGGTAAGGGTAAAGGTAAGGGTAAGCCTAAGGGTAAAAGCAAGGGTAAGGGTAAGGGTAAGGGTAAGGGTAAGGGTAAGGGTAAGGGTAAGGGTAAGGGTAAGGGTTAGGGTAAGGGTAAGGGTAAGGGAAAGGGTAAGCTTAAGGGTATAAGCAAGGGTATGGGTAAGGGTAAGGGTGAGGGTAAGGGTAAGGGTAAGGGTAAGGGTAAGGGTAAGCTTAAGGGTAAAAGCAAGGGTAAGGGTAAGGGTAAGGGTAAGGGTAAGGGTAAGGGTAAGGGTAAGGGTAAGGGTAAGGGTAAGGGTAAGGGTAAGGGTAAGGGTAAGCTTAAGGGTAAAAGCAAGGGTAAGGGTAAGGGTAAGGGTAAGGGTAAGGGTAAGGGTAAGGGTAAGGGTAAGGGTAAGGGTAAGGGTAAGGGTAAGGGTAAGGGTAAAGGTAAGGGTAAGCCTAAGGGTAAAAGCAAGGGTAAAGGTAAGGGTAAGGGTAAGGGTAAGGGTAAGGGTAAGGGTAAGGGTAAGGGTAAGGGTAAGGGTAAGGGTAAGGGTAAGGGTAAGTGTAAGGGTAAGCTTAAGGGTAAAAGCAAGGGTAAGGGTAAGGGTAAGGGTAAGGGTAAGGGTAAGCCTAAGGGTAAAAGCAAGGGTAAGGGTAAGGGTGAGGGTAAGGGTAAGGGTAAGCTTAAGGGTAAAAGCAAGGGTAAGGGTAAGGGTAAGGTTAAGGGTAAGGGTAAGGGTAAGCTTAAGGGTAAAAGCAAGGGTAAGGGTAAGGGTAAGGGTAAGGGTAAGGGTAAAGGTAAGGGTAAGCCTAAGGGTAAAAGCAAGGGTAAGGGTAAGGGTAAGGGTAAGGGTAAGGGTAAGGGTAAGGGTAAGGGTAAAGGTAAGGGTAAGGGTAAGGGTAAGGGAAAGGGTAAGGGTAAGGGTAAGCTTAAGGGTAAAAGCAAGGGTAAGGGTAAGGGTAAGGGTAAGGGTAAGGGTAAGCTTAAGGGTAAAAGCAAGGGTAAGGGTAAGGGTAAGGGTAAGGGTAAGGGTAAGGGTAAGGGTAAGGGTAAGGGTAAGCTTAAGGGTAAAAGCAAGGTTAAGGGTAAGGGTAAGGGTAAGGGTAAGCTTAAGGGTAAAAGCAAGGGTAAGGGTAAGGGTAAGGGTAAGGGTAAGGGTAAGGGTAAAGGTAAGGGTAAGCCTAAGGGTAAAAACAAGGGTAAGGGTAAGCGTAAGGGTAAGGGTAAGGGTAAGGATAAGGGTAAGGGTAAGGGTAAGGGTAAGGGTAAGGGTAAGGGTAAGCTTAAGGGTAAAAGCAAGGGTGAGGGTAAGGGTAAGGGTAAGGGTAAGGGTAAGGGTAAGGGTAAGGGTAAGGGTAAGGGTAAGGGTAAGGGTAAGGGTAAGGGTAAGGGTAAGGGTAAGGGTAAGGGTAAGGGTAAGCCTAAGGGTAAAAGCAAGGGTAAGGGTAAGGGTAAGGGTAAGGGTAAGGGTAAGCTTAAGGGTAAAAGCAAGGGTAAGGGTAAGGGTAAGGGTAAGGGTAAAGGTAAGGGTAAGCTTAAGGGTAAAAGCAAGGGTAAGGGTAAGGGTAAAAGTAAGGGTAAGGGTAAGGGTAAGGGTAAGGGTAAGGGTAAGGGTAAGGGTAAAGGTAAGGGTAAGCCTAAGGGTAAAAGCAAGGGTATGGGTAAGGGTAAGGGTAAGGGTAAGGGTAAGGGTAAGGGTAAGGGAAAGGGTAAGGGTAAGGGTAAGGGTAAGGGTAAGGGTAAGGGTAAGGGTAAGCTTAAGTGTAAAAGCAAGGGTAAGGGTAAGGGTAAGGGTAAGGGTAAGGGTAAGGGTAAGGGTAAGGGTAAGGATAAGCTTAAGGGTAAAAGCAAGGGTAAGGGTAAGGGTAAGGGTAAGGGTAAGGGTAAGGGTAAGGGTAAGGGTAAGGGTAAGAGTAAGGGTAAGGGTAAGGGTAAGGGTAAGGGTAAGGGTAAGGGTAAGGGTAAGGGTACGGGTAAGGGTAAGCTTAAGGGTAAAAGCAAGGGTAAGGGTAAGGGTAAGGGTAAGGGTAAGGGTAAGGGTAAGGGTAAGGGTAAGGGTAAGGGTAAGCTTAAGGGTAAAAGCAAGGGTAAGGGTAAGGGTAAGGGTAAGGGTAAGGGTAAGGGTAAGGGTGAGCCTAAGGGTAAAAGCAAGGGTAAGGGTAAGGGTAAAAGCAAGGGTAAGGGTAAGGGTAAGGGTAAGGGTAAGGGTAAGGGTAAGGGTAAAGGTAAGGATAAGGGTAAGAGTAAGGGTAAGCTTAAGGGTAAAAGCAAGGGTAAGGGTAAGGGTAAGGGTAATGGTAAGGGTAAGTGTAAGCTTAAGGGTAAAAGCAAGGGTAAGGGTAAGGGTAAGGGTAAAGGTAAGGGTAAGCCTTTGGGTAAAAGCAAGGGTAAGGGTAAGGGTAAGGGTAAGGGTAAGGGTAAGGGTAAGGGTAAGGGTAAGGGTAAGCTTAAGGGTAAAAGCAAGGGTAAGGGTAAGGGTAAGGGTAAGGGTAAGGGTAAGGGTAAGGGTAAGGGTGAGGGTAAGCTTAAGGGTAAAAGCAAGGGTGAGGGTAAGGGTAAGGGTAAGGGTAAGGGTAAGGGTAAGGGTAAGGGTAAGGGTAAGGGTAAGGGTAAGGGTAAGGGTAAGGGTAAGGGTAAGGGTAAGGGTAAGGGTAAGGGTAAGGGTAAGGGTAAGGGTAAGCCTAAGGGTAAAAGCAAGGGTAAGGGTAAGGGTAAGGGTAAGGGTAAGGGTAAGCTTAAGGGTAAAAGCAAGGGTAAGGGTAAGGGTAAGGGTAAGGGTAAGGGTAAGCTTAAGGGTAAAAGCAAGGGTAAGGGTAAGGGTAAGGGTAAGGGTAAGGGTAAGGGTAAGGGTAAGGGTAAAGGTAAGGGTAAGCCCAAGGGTAAAAGCAAGGGTATGGGTAAGGGTAAGGGTAAGGGTAAGGGTAAGGGTAAGGGTAAGGGTAAGGGTAAGGGTAAGGGTAAGGGTAAGGGTAAGGGTAAGGGTAAGCTTAAGTGTAAAAGCAAGGGTAAGGGTAAGGGTAAGGGTGAGGGTAAGGGTAAGGGTAAGGGTAAGGGTAAGCTTAAGGGTAAAAGCAAGGGTAAGGGTAAGGGTAAGGGTAAGGGTAAGGGTAAGGGTAAGGGTAAGGGTAAGGGTAAGGGTAAGGGTAAGGGTAAGGGTAAGGGTAAGGGTAAGGGTAAGCTTAAGGGTAAAAGCAAGGGTAAGGGTAAGGGTAAGGGTAAGGGTAAGGGTAAGGGTAAGGGTAAGGGTAAGGGTAAGGGTAAGGGTAAGGGTAAGGGTAAGGGTAAGGGTAAGGGTAAGGGTAAGGGTAAGGGTAAGGGTAAGCTTAAGGGTAAAAGCAAGGGTAAGGGTAAGGGTAAGGGTAAGGGTAAGGGTAAGGGTAAGCCTAAGGGTAAAAGCAAGGGTAAGGGTAAGGGTAAAAGCAAGGGTAAGGGTAAGGGTAAGGGTAAGGGTAAGGGTAAGGGTAAGGGTAAGGGTAAGGGTAAGGGTAAGGGTAAGGGTAAGGGTAAGCTTAAGGGTAAAAGCAAGGGTAAGGGTAAGGGTAAGGGTAAGGGTAAGGGTGAGTGTAAGCTTAAGGGTAAAAGCAAGGGTAAGGGTAAGGGTAAGGGTAAAGGTAAGGGTAAGCCTTAGGGTAAAAGCAAGGGTAAGGGTAAGGGTAAGGGTAAGGGTAAGGGTAAGGGTAAGGGTAAGGGTAAGGGTAAGGGTAAGGGTAAGGGTAAGCTTAAGGGTAAAAGCAAGGGTAAGGGTAAGGGTAAGGGTAAGGGTAAGGGTAAGGGTAAGGGTAAGGGTAAGGGTAAGGGTAAGCTTAAGGGTAAAAGCAAGGGTAAGGGTAAGGGTAAGGGTAAGGGTAAGGGTAAGGGTAAGGGTAAGGGTAAGGGTAAGCTTAAGGGTAAAAGCAAGGGTAAGGGTAAGGGTAAGGGTAAGGGTAAGGGTAAGGGTAAGGGTAAGGGTAAGCTTGAGGGTAAAAGCAAGGGTAAGGGTAAGGGTAAGGGTAAGGGTAAAGGTAAGGGTAAGCCTAAGGGTAAAAGCAAGGGTAAGGGTAAGGGTAAGGGTAAGGGTAAGGGTAAGGGTAAGGGTAAGGGTAAGGGTAAAGGTAAGGGTAAGCCTAAGGGTAAAAGCAAGGGTAAGGGAAAGGGTAAGGGTAAGGGTAAGGGTAAGGGTAAGGGTAAGGGTAAGGGTAAGGGTAAGGGTAAGCTTAAGGGTAAAAGCAAGGGTAAGGGTAAGGGTAAGGGTAAGGGTAAGGGTAAGGGTAAGGGTAAGGGTAAGGGTAAGGGTAAGGGTAAGGGTAAGGGTAAGGGTAAGGGTAAGGGTAAGCTTAAGGGTAAAAGCAAGGGTAAGGGTAAGGGTAAGGGTGAGGGTAAGGGTAAGGGTAAGGGTAAGGGTAAGCTTAAGGGTAAAAGCAAGGGTAAGGGTAAGGGTAAGGGTAAGGTACCCTTACCCTTACCCTTACCCTTACCCTTGCTTTTACCCTTAAGCTTACCCTTGCCCTTACCCTTACCCTTACCCTTACCCTTACCCTTACCCTTAACCTTGCTTTTACCCCTAGGCTTACTCTTAACCTTACTCTTACGCTTACCCTTATACTTACCCTTACCCTTACCCTTACCCTTACCCTTACCCTTACCCTTACCCTTACCCTTACCCTTACCCTTACCCTTACCCTTACCCTTACCCTTACCCTTACCCTTACCCTTACCCTTACCCTTACCCTTTCCCTTACCCTTACCCTTACCCTTATTCTTACACTTACCCTTACCCTTACCCTTACCCTTACCCTTACCCTTACCCTTACCCTTACTCTTACCCTTACCCTTGCTTTTACCCTTAAGCTTACCCTTACCCTTACCCTTACCCTTACCCTTACCCTTACCCTTACCCTTACCCTTACCCTTACCCTTACCCTTACCCTTACCCTTACCCTTACCCTTACCCTTACCCTTACCCTTACCCTTACCCTTACCCTTACCCTTACCCTTACCCTTGCTTTTACCCTTAGGCTTACCCTAACCTTTACCCTTACCCTTACCCTTACCCTTACCCTTACCCTTACCCTTACCCTTACCCTTACCCTTACCCTTGCTTTTACCCTTAGGCTTACCCTTACCTTTACCCTTACCCTTACCCTTACCCTTACTCTTACCCTTACCCCTACCCTTACCCTTACCCTTACCCTTACCCTTACCCTTACCCTCACCCTTACCCTTACCCTTACCCTTACCCTTACCCTTACCCTTACCCTTACCATTACCCTTAAGCTTACCCTTACCCTTACCCTTACCCTTATTCTTACCCTTACCCTTACCCTTACCCTTACCCTTACCCTTACCCTTACCCTTACCCTTACCTTTACCCTTACCCTTACCCTTGCTTTTACCCTTAAGCCTAAGGGTAAAAGCAAGGGTAAGGGTAAGGGTAAGGGTAAGGGTAAGGGTAAGGGTAAGGGCAAGGGTAAGCTTAAGGGTAAAAGCAAGGGTAAATGTAAGGGTAAGAGTAAGAATAAGGGTAAGGGTAAGGGTAAGGGTAAGGGTAAGGGTAAGGGTAAGGGTAAGGGTAAGGGTAAGGGTAAGGGTAAGGGTAAGGGTAAGGGTAAGGGTAAGGGTAAGGGTAAGGGTAAGGGTAAGGGTAAGGGTAAGGGTAAGAATAAGGGTAAGGGTAAGGGTAAGGGTAAGGGTAAGGGTAAGGGTAAGCTTAAGGGTAAAAGCAAGGGTAAGGGTAAGGGTAAGGGTAAGGGTAAAGGTAAGGGTAAGCCTAAGGGTAAAAGCAAGGGTAAGGGTAAGGGTAAGAGTAAGAATAAGGGTAAGGGTAAGGGTTAGGGTAAGGGTAAGGGTAAGGGTAAGGGTAAGGGTAAGGGTAAGGGTAAGGGTAAGGGTAAGGGTAAGGGTGAGGGTAAGGGTAAGGGTAAGGGTAAGGGTAAGGGTGAGGGTAAGGGTAAGGGTAAGGGTAAGGGTAAGGGTAAGAATAAGGGTAAGGGTAAGGGTAAGGGTAAGCTTAAGGGTAAAAGCAAGGGTAAGGGTAAGGGTGAGGGTAAGGGTAAGAATAAGGGTAAGGGTAAGGGTAAGGGTAAGGGTAAGGGTAAGGGTAAGGGTAAGGGTAAGGGTAAGGGTGAAGGTAAGGGTAAGGGTAAGGGTAAGGGTAAGGATAAGGGTAAGGGTAAGGGTAAGGATAAGGGTAAGGGTAAGGGTAAGGGTAAGGGTAAGGGTACAGGTAAGGGTAAGGGTAAGGGTAAGGGTAAGGGTAAGGGTAAGGGTAAGGGTAAGGGTAAGCTTAAGGGTAAAAGCAAGGGTAAGGGTAAGGGTAAGGGTAAGGGTAAGGGTAAGGGTAAGGGTAAGGGTAAGGGTAAGGGTAAGGGTAAGCTTAAGAGTAAAAGCAAGGGTAAGGGTAAGGGTAAGGGTAAGGGTAAGGGTAAGGGTTAGGGTAAGGGTAAGCTTAAGGGTAAAAGCAAGGGTAAGGGTAAGGGTAAGGGTAAGGGTAAGGGTAAGGGTAAGGGTTAACCCTTGAGCTTACCCTTACCCTTACCCTTACCCTTACCCTTACCCTTACCCTTACCCTTACCCTTACCCTTACCATTACCCTTACCCTTACCCTTACCCTTACCCTTGCTTTTACCCTTAAGCTTACCCTTGCCCTTACCCTTACCCTTAATCTTACCTTTATCCTTACCCTCACCCTTACCCTTACCCTTACCCTTGCTTTTACCCTTAGGCTTACCCTTAACCTTACTCTTACCCTTACCCTTACCCTTACCCTCACCCTTACCCTTACCCTTACCCTTACCGTTACCCTTACCCTTACCCTTACCTTTACCCTTACCCTTACCCTTACCCTTACCCTTACCCTTACCCTTACCCTTACCCTTACCCTTACCCTTACCCTTACCCTTATTCTAACCCTTACCCTTACCCTTACCCTTACCCTTATTCTTACCCTTACCCTTACCCTTACCCTTACCCTTACCCTTACCCTTACCCTTACTCTTACCCTTACCCTTGCTTTTACCCTTAAGCTTACCCTTACCCTTACCCTCACCCTTACCCTTACCCTTACCCTTACCCTTACCCTTACACTTACCCTTACCCTTACCCTTACCCTTACCCTTACCCTTACCCTTACCCTTACCCTTACCCTTACCCTTACCCTTACCCTTACCCTTACCCTTACCCTTACCCTTACCCTTACCCTTACCCTTACCCTTACCCTTACCCTTACCCTTGCTTTTACCCTTAGGCTTACCCTTACCTTTACCCTTACCCTTACCCTTACCCTTACCCTTACCCTTACCCTTACCCTTATTCTTACCCTTACCCTTACCCTTACCCTTTCCCTTACCCTTACCCTTACCCTTACTCTTACCCTTACCCTTGCTTTTACCCTTAAGCTTACCCTTACCCTTACCCTTACCCTTACTCTTACCCTTACCCTTACCCTTACCCTTACCCTTACCCTTACCCTTACCCTTACCCTTACCCTTACCCTTACTCTTACCCTTACCCTTACCCTTACCCTTACCCTTACCCTTATTCTTACCCTTACCCTTACCCTTACCCTTACCCTTACCCTTACCCTTACCCTTACCCTTACCCTTACCCTTACCCTTACCCTTACCCTTACCCTTACCCTTACCCTTACCCTTACCCTTACCCTTACCCTTACCCTTACCCTTACCCTTACCCTTATTCTTACCCTTACCCTTACCCTTACCCTTACTTTTACCCTTACCCTTACCCTTACTCTTACCCTTACCCTTGCTTTTACCCTTAAGCTTACCCTTACCCTCACCGTTACCCTTACCCTTACCCTTACCCTTACGTTGTCCCTTACCCTTACCCTTACCCTTACCCTTACCCTTACCCTTACCCTTACCCATACCCTTACCCTTACCCTTACCCTTACCCTTACCCTTACCCTTACCCTTACCCTTACCCTTACCCTTACCCTTACCCTTGCTTTTACCCTTAGGCTTACCCTTACCTTTACCCTTACCCTTACCCTTACCCTTACCCTTACCCTTACCCTTACCCTTACCCTTGCTTTTACCCTTAGGCTTACCCTTACCTTTACCCTTACCCTTACCCTTACCCTTACCCTTACCCCTACCCTTACCCTTTCCCTTACCCCTACCCTAACCCTTACCCTTACCCTTACCCTTACCCTTACCCTTACCCTTACCCTTACCCTTATCCTTACCCTTACCATTACCCTTAAGCTTACCCTTACCCTTACCCTTACCCTTACCCTTACCCTTACCCTTACCCTTACCCTTACCCTTACCCTTACCCTTACCCTTACCCTTACCCTTACCCTTACCCTTACCCTTACCCTTACCCTTACCCTTACCCTTACCCTTACCCTTACCCTTACCCTTACCCTTACCCTTACCCTTACCCTTACCCTTACCCTTACCCTTACCCTTACCCTTACCCTTGCTTTTACCCTTAAGCCTAAGGGTAAAAGCAAGGGTAAGGGTAAGGGTAAGGGTAAGGGTAAGGGTAAGGGTAAGGGTAAGGGTAAGGGTAAGGGCAAGGGTAAGCTTAAGGGTAAAAGCAAGGGTAAATGTAAGGGTAAGAGTAAGAATAAGGGTAAGGGTAAGGGTAAGGGTAAGGGTAAGGGTAAGGGTAAGGGTAAGGGTAAGGGTAAGGGTAAGGGTAAGGGTAAGGGTAAGGGTAAGGGTAAGGGTAAGGATAAGGGTAAGGGTAAGAATAAGGGTAAGGGTAAGGGTAAGGGTAAGGGTAAGTGTAAGGGTAAGGGTAAGGGTAAGGGTAAGGGTAAGGGTAAGGGTAAGGGTAAGGGTAAGGGTAAGGGTAAGGGTAAGGGTAAGGGTAAGGGTAAGAATAAGGGTAAGGGTAAGGGTAAGGGTAAGCTTAAGGGTAAAAGCAAGGGTAAGGGTAAGGGTAAGGGTAAGGGTAAGAATAAGGGTAAGGGTAAGGGTAAGGGTAAGGGTAAGGGTAAGGGTGAGGGTAAGGGTAAAGGTAAGGGTAAGGGTAAGGGTAAGGGTAAGGGTAAGGGTAAGGGTAAGGGTAAGGGTAAGGGTAAGGGTAAGGGTAAGGGTAAGGGTAAGGGTAAGGGTAAGGGTAAGGGTAAAGGTAAGGGTAAGGGTAAGGGTAAGGGTAAGGGTAAGGGTAAGGGTAAGGGTAAGGGTAAGGGTAGGGGTAAGGGTAAGGGTAAGGGTAAGGGTAAGGGTAAAAGGGTGAGAGTAAGAATAAGGGTAAGGGTAAGGGTAAAGGTAAGGGTAAGGGTAAGGGTAAGGGTAAGGGTAAGGGTAAGGGTAAGGGTAAGCTTAAGGGTAAAAGCAAGGGTAAGGGTAAGGGTAAGGGTAAGGGTAAGGGTGAGGGTAAGGGTAAGGGTAAGGGTAAGGGTAAGGGTAAGGGTAAGGGTAAGGGTAAGGGTAAGGGTAAGGGTAAGGGTAAGGGTAAGGGTAAGGGTAAGGGTAAGGGTAAGGGTAAGGGTAAGCTTAAGGGTAAAAGCAAGGGTAAGGGTAAGGGTAAGGGTAAGGGTAAGGGTAAGGGTAAGGGTAAGGGTAAGGGTAAGCTTAAGGGTAAAAGCAAGGGTAAGGGTAAGGGTAAGGGTGAGGGTAAGGGTAAGGGTTAACCCTTAAGCTTACCCTTACCCTTACCCTTACCCTTACCCTTACCCTTACCCTTACCCTTACCCTTACCCTTACCCTTACCCTTACCCTTACCCTTACCCTTACCCTTGCTTTTACCCTTAGGCTTACCCTTAACCTTACTCTTACCCTTACCCTTACCCTTACCCTTACCCTTACCCTTACCCTTACCCTTACCCTTACCCTTACCCTTACCCTTACCCTTACCCTTACCCTTACCCTTACCCTTACCCTTACCCTTACCCTTACCCTTAGCCTTATTCTTACCCTTACCCTTATCCCTACCCTTACCCTTACCCTTACCCTTACCCTTACCCTTACCCTTACCCTTATTCTTACCCTTACCCTTACCCTTACCCTTACCCTTACCCTTACCCTTACTCTTAGGGTAAGGGTAAGGGTAAGCTTAAGGGTAAGGGTAAGGGTAAGGGTAAGCTTAAGGGTAAAAGCAAGGGTAAGGGTCAGGGTAAGGGTAAGTGTAAGGGTAAGGGTAAGGGTAAGGGTAAGGGTAAGGGTGAGCTTAAGGGTAAAAGCAAGGGTAAGGGTAAGGTTAAGGGTAAGGGTAAGGGTAAGGGTAAGGGTAAGGGTTAGCTTAAGGGTAAAAGCAAGGGTAAGGGTAAGGGTAAGGGTAAGGGTAAGATAAGGGTAAGGGTAAGGGTAAGGGTAAGGGTAAAGGTAAGGGTAAGCCTAAGGGTAAAAGCAAGGGTAAGGGTAAGGGTAAGGGTAAGGGTAAGAGTAAGGGTAAGGGTAAGGGTAAGGTTAAGCTTAAGGGTAAAAGCAAGGGTAAGGGTAAGGGTAAGGGTAAGCCTAAGGGTAAAAGCAAGGGTAAGGGAAAGGGTAAGGGTAAGGGTAAGGGTAAGGGTAAGGGTAAGCTTAAGGGTAAAAGCAAGGGTAAGGGTAAGGGTAAGGGTAAGGGTAAGGGTAAGGGTAAGGGTAAGGGTAAGCTTAAGGGTATAAGCAAGGGTAAGGGTAAGGGTAAGGGTGAGGGTAAGGGTAAGGGTAAGGGTAAGGGTGAGGGTAAGGGTAAGGGTAAGGGTAAGGGTAAGCTTAAGGGTAAAAGCAAGGGTAAGGGTAAGGGTAAGGGTAAGGGTAAGGGTAAGGGTAAGCTTAAGGGTAAAAGCAA
>CAUEHS010000908.1:0-163667 GCA_958510865.1 Myrrha octodecimguttata
CCCTTACCCTTACCCTTACCCTTACCCTTACCCTTACCCTTACCCTTACCCTTACCCTTACCCTTACCCTTGCTTTTACCCTTAAGCTCACCCTTACCTTACCCTTACCCTTACCCTTACCCTTACCCTTACTCTTACCCTTACCCTTGCTTTTACCCTTAAGCTTACCCTTACCCTTACCCTTACCCTTACCCTTAAGCTTACCCTTACCCTTACCCTTACCCTTACCCTTACCCTTACCCTTACCCTTGCTTTTACCCTTAAGCTTACCCTTACCCTTACCCTTACCCTTACCCTTACCCTTGCTTTTACCCTTAAGCTTACCCTTACCCTTACCCTTACCCTTACCCTTAAGCTTACCCTTACCCTTACCCTTACCCTTACCCTTACCCTTGCTTTTACCCTTAAGCTTACCCTTACCCTTACCCTTACCCTTACCCTTACCCTTACCCTTACCCTTACCCTTACCCTTGCTTTTACCCTTAGGCTTACCCTTACCTTTACCCTTACCATTACCCTTACCCTTACCCTTACCCTTACCCTTACCCTTACCCTTGCTTTTACCCTTAAGCTTACCCTTACCCTTACCCTTACCCTTACCCTTACCCTTACCCTTACCCTTACCCTTACCCTTACCCTTACCCTTACCCTTACCCTTACCCTTACCCTTACCCTTACCCTTACCCTTACCCTTACCCTTACCCTTACCCTTACCCTTACCCTTACCCTTACCCTTACCCTTACCCTTACCCTTGCTTTTACCCTTAAGCTTACCCTTACCATTACCCTTACCCTTACCCTTACCCTTGCTTTTACCCTTAAGCTTACCCTTACCCTTACTCTTACCCCTACCCTTACCCTTACCCTTACCCTTACCCTTACCCTTACCCTTACCCTTGCTTTTACCCTTAGGCTTACCCTCACCTTTACCCTTACCCTTACCCTTACCCTTACCCTTACCCTTACCCTTACCCTTACCCTTGCTTTTACCCTTAAGCTTACCCTTACCCTTACCCTTACCCTTACCCTTAGCTTTACCCTTACCCTTGCTTTTACCCTTAAGCTTACCCTTACCCTTACCCTTACCCTTACCCTTACCCTTGCTTTTACCCTTAGGCTTACCCTTACCCTTACCCTTACCCTTACCCTTAAGCTTACCCTTACCCTTACCCTTACCCTTACCCTTACCCTTACCCTTACCCTTTCCCTTTCCCTTACCCTTACCCTTGCTTTTACCCTTAAGCTTACCCTTACCCTTACTCTTACCCTTACCCTTACCCTTACCCTTACCCTTACCCTTACCCTTACCCTTACCCTTACCCTTACCCTTACCCTTACTTAGGGTAAGGGTAAGGGTAAGCTTAAGGGTAAAAGCAAGGGTAAGGGTAAGGGTAAGGGTAAGGGTAAGGGTAAGGGTGAGGGTAAGGGTAAGCTTAAGGGTAAGGGTAAGGGTAAGGGTAAGCTTAAGGGTAAAAGCAAGGGTAAGGGTAAGGGTAAGGGTAAGGGTAAGGGTAAGGGTAAGCTTAAGGGTAAGGGAAAGGGTAAGGGTAAGGGTAAGCTTAAGGGTAAAAGCAAGGGTAAGGTTAAGGGTAAGGGTAAGGGTAAGAGTAAGGGTAAGGGTAAGCTTAAGGGTAAGGGTAAGGGTAAGGGTAAGGGTAAGCTTAAGGGTAAAAGCAAGGGTAAGGGTAAGGGTAAGGGTAAGGGTAAGGGTAAGGATAAGGGTAAGGGTAAGGGTAAGGGTAAGGGTAAGAATTAGCTTAAGGGTAAGGGTAAGGGTAAGGGTAAGCTTAAGGGTAAAAGCAAGGGTAAGGGTAAGGGTAAGGGTAAGGGTAAGGGTAAGCTTAAGGGTAAAAGCAAGGGTAAGGGTAAGGGTAAGGGTAAGGGTAAGGGTAAGGGTAAGGGTAAGGGTAAGGGTAAGGGTAAGGGTAAGGGTAAGGGTAAGGGTAAGCTTAAGGGTAAGGGTAAGGGTAAGGGTAAGCTTAAGGGTAAAAGCAAGGGTAAGGGTAAGGGTAAGGGTAAGGGTAAGGGTAAAGGTAAGGGTAAGCCTAAGGGTAAAAGCAAGGGTAAGGGTAAGGGTAAGGGTAAGAGTAAGGGTAAGGGTAAGGGTAAGGGTAAGGGTAAGGGTAAGGGTAAGCTTAAGGGTAAAAGCAAGGGTAAGGGTAAGGGTAAGGGTAAGGGTAAGGGTAAGGGTAAGGGTAAGGGTAAGGGTAAGGGTAAGGGTGAGCTTAAGGGTAAAAGCAAGGGTAAGGGTAAGGGTAAGGGTAAGGGTAAGGGTAAGGGTAAGGGTAAGGGTAAGGGTAAGGGTAAGGGTAAGGGTAAGGGTAAGGGTAAGGGTAAGGGTAAGGGTAAGCTTAAGGGTAAAAGCAAGGGTAAGGGTAAGGGTAAGGGTAAGGGTAAGGGTTAGGGTAAGGGTAAAGGTAAGGGTAAGCCTAAGGGTAAAAGCAAGGGTAAGGGTAAGGGTAAGGGTAAGGGTAAGGGTAAGGGTAAGGGTAAGGGTAAGGGTAAGAGTAAGGGTAAGGGTAAGGGTGAGCTTAAGGGTAAAAGCAAGGTAAGGGTAAGGGTAAGGGTAATGGTAAGCCTAAGGGTAAAAGCAAGGGTAAGGGTAAGGTTAAGGGTAAGGGTAAGGGTAAGCTTAAGGGTAAAAGCAAGGGTAAGGGTAAGGGTAAGGGTAAGGGTAAGGGTAAGCTTAAGGGTAAAAGCAAGGGTAAGGGTAAGGGTGAGGGTAAGGGTAAGGGTGAGGGTAAGGGTAAAGGTAAGGGTAAGCCTAAGAGTAAAAGCAAGGGTAAGGGTAAGGGTAAGGGTAAGGGTAAGGGTAAGGGTAAGGTTAAGGGTAAGGGTAAGGGTAAGCTTAAGGGTAAAAGCAAGGGTAAGGATAAGGGTAAGGGTAAGGGTAAGGGTAAGGGTAAGGGTAAGGGTAAGCTTAAGGGTAAAAGCAAGGGTAAGGGTAAGGGTAAGGGTAAGGGTAAGGGTAAAAGCAAGGGTAAGGGTAAGGGTAAGGGTAAGGGTAAGGGTAAGCTTACCCTTACCCTTACCCTTAAGGGTAAGGGTAAAAGCAAGGGTAAGGGTAAGCTTAAGGGTAAAAGCAAGGGTAAGGGTAAGGGTAAGGGTAAGCTTAAGGGTAAAAGCAAGGGTAAGGGTAAGGGTAAGGGTAAGGGTAAGGGTAAGCTTACCCTTACCCTTACCCTTACCCTTACACTTACCCTTGCTTTTACCCCTTAGGCTTACCCTTACCCTTACCCCTTACCCTTACCCTTAAGCTTACCCTTACCCTTAGCCTTACCCTTACCCTTACCCTTACCCTTACCCTTACCCTTACCCTTGCTTTTACCCTTAAGCTTACCCTTACCCTTACCCTTACCCTTACCCTTACCCTTACCCTTACCCTTGCTTTGACCCTTAGGCTTACCCTTACCTTTACCCTTACCCTTACCCTTACCCTTACCCTTACCCTTACCCTTACCCTTACCCTTACCCTTGCTTTTACCCTTAAGCTTACCCTTACCCTTACCCTTACCCTTACCCTTACCCTCACCCTTACCCTTGCTTTTACCCTTAAGCTTACCCTTACCCTTACCCTTACCCTTACCCTTACCCTTACCCTTGCTTTTACCCTTAGGCTTACCCTTACCCTTACCCTTACCCTTACCCTTGCTTTTACCCTTAGGCTTACCTTACCTTTACCCTTACCCTTACCCTTACCCTTACCCTTACCCTTACCCTCACCCTTACCCTTACCCTTACCCTTGCTTTTACCCTTAAGCTTACCCTTACCCTTACCCTTACCCTTACCCTTACCCTTACCCTTACCCTTGCTTTTACCCTTAAGCTTACCCTTACCCTTACCCTTACCCTTACCCTCACCCTTACCCTTACCCTTACCCTCGCTTATACCCTTAAGCTTACCCTTACCCTTACCCTTACCCTCACCCTTACCCTTACCCTTACCCTTACCCTTACCCTTACCCTTACCCTTACCCTTACCCTTACCCTTGCTTTTACCCTTAGGCTTACCCTTACCTTTACCCTTACCCTTACCCTTACCCTTACCCTTACCCTTACCCTTGCTTTTACCCTTAAGCTTACCCTTACCCTTACCCTTACCCTTACCCTTACCCTTACCCTAACCCTTACCCTTGCTTTTACCCTTAAGCTTACCCTTACCCTTACTCTTACCCTTACCCTTACCCTTACCCTTACCCTTACCCTTACCCTTACCCTTACCTGCTTTTACCCTTAAGCTTACCCTTACCCTTACCCTTACCCTTACCCTTACCCTTACCCTTACCCTTACCCTTACCCTTACCCTTATCCTTACCCTTGCTTTTACCCTTAAGCTTACCCTTACCCTTACCCTTACCCTTACCCTTACCCTTACCCTTACCCTTACCCTTACCCTTACCCTTACCCTTGCTTTTACTCTTAGGCTTACCCTTACCTTTACCCTTATCCTTACCCTTACCCTTACCCTCACCCTTACCCTTACCCTTGCTTTTACCCTTAAGCTTACCCTTACCCTTACCCTTACCCTTACCCTTACCCTTGCTTTTACCCTTAAGCTTACCCTTACCCTTACCCTTAACCTTACCCTTACCCTTGCTTTTACCCTTAGGCTTACCCTTACCCTTACCCTTACCCTTACCCTTGCTTTTACCCTTAAGCTTACCCTTACCCTTACCCTTACTCTTACCCTTACCCTTACCCTTACCCTTACCCTTACCCTTACCCTTACCCTTACCCTTACCCTTACCCTTACCCTTACCCTTGCTTTTACCCTTAGGCTTACCCTTACCTTTACCCTTACCCTAACCCTTACCCTTACCCTTACCCTTACCCTTACCCTTGCTTTTACCCTTAAGCTTACCCTTACCCTTACCCTTACCCTTACCCTTACCCTTACCCTTACTCTTACCCTTACCCTTACCCTTACCCTTGCTTTTACCCTTAAGCTTACCCTTACCCTTACCCTTACCCTTTCCCTTACCCTTACCCTCACCCTTACCCTTACCCTTACCCTTGCTTTTACCCTTAAGCTTACCCTTACCCTTACCCTTACCCTTACCCTTACCCTTACCCTTACCCTTACCCTTACCCTTACCCTTACCCTTACCCTTACCCTTACCCTTACCCTTACCCTTGCTTTTACCCTTAGGCTTACCCTTACCTTTACCCTTACCCTTACCCTTACCCTTACCCTTGCTTTTACCCTTAAGCTTACCCTTACCCTTACCCTTACCCTTAAGCTTACCCTTACCCTTACCCTTACCCTTACCCTTACCCTTACCCTTACCCTTACCCTTACCCTTACCCTTACCCTTACCCTTACCCTTACCCTTACCCTTGCTTTTACCCTTAAGCTTACGTTTACCCTTACTCATACCCTTACCCTTACCCTTGCTTTTACCCTTAAGCTTACCCTTACCCTTACCCTTACCCTTAAGCTTACCCTTACCCTTACCCTTACCTTACCCTTACCCTTACCCTTACCCTTACCCTTACCCTTACCCTTACCCTTACCCTTACCCTTACCCTTACCCCTTGCTTTTACCCTTAAGCTTACCCTTACCCTTACCCTTACCCTTACCCTTAAGCTTACCCTTACCCTTACCCTTACCCTTACCGTTAACCTTACCCTTGCTTTTACCCTTAAGCTTACCCTTACCCTTACCCTTACCCTTACCCTTAAGCTTACCCTTACCCTTACCCTTACCCTTACCCTTACCCTTGCTTTTACCCTTAAGCTTACCCTTACCCTTACCCTCACCCTTACCCTTAAGCTTACCCTTACCCTTACCCTTACCCTTACCCTTACCCTTACCCTTACCCTTACCCTTACCCTTACCCTTGCTTTTACCCTTAAGCTTACCCTTACCCTTACCCTAAGTAAGGGTAAGGGTAAGGGTAAGGGTAAGGGTAAGGGTAAGGGTAAGGGTAAGCTTAAGGGTAAAAGCAAGGGTAAGGGTAAGGGTAAGGGTAAGGGTAAGGGTAAGGGTAAGGGTAAGGGTAAGGGTAAGCTTAAGGGTAAGGGTAAGGGTAAGGGTAAGGGTAAGCCTAAGGGTAAAAGCAAGGGTAAGGGTAAGGGTAAGGGTAAGGGTAATCTTAAGGGTAAAAGCAAGGGTAAGGGTAAGGCTAAGGGTAAGTGTTAGGGTAAGGGTAAGGGTAAGCTTAAGGGTAAAAGCAAGGGTAAGGGTAAGGGTAAGGGTAAGGGTAAGGGTAAGGGTAAGGGTAAGGGTAAGGGTAAGGGTAAGGGTAAGGGTAAGGGTAAGGGTAAGGGTAAGGGTAAGGGTAAGGGTAAGGGTAAGGGTAAGGGTAAGGGTAAGCTTAAGGGTAAAAGCAAGGGTAAGGGTAAGGGTAAGGGTAAGGGTAAGGGTAAGGGTAAGCTTAAGGGTAAAAGCAAGGGTAAGGGTAAGGGTAAGGGTAAGGGTAAGGGTAAGGGTAATGGTAAGGGTAAAGGTAAGGGTAAGCCTAAGGGTAAAAGCAAGGGTAAGGGTAAGGGTAAGGGTAAGGGTAAGGGTAAGGGTAGGGGTAAGGGTAAGGGTAAGGGTAAGGGTAAGGGTAAGCTTAAGGGTAAAAGCAAGGGTAAGGGTAAGGGTAAGGGTAAGGGTAAGGGTAAGGGTAAGCGTAAGCTTAAGGGTAAGGGTAAGGGTAAGGGTAAGGGTAAGCTTAAGGGTAAAAGCAAGGGTAAGGGTAAGGGTAAGGGTAAGGGTAAGGGTAAGCTTAAGGGTAAAAGCAAGGGTAAGGGTAAGGGTAAGGGTAAGTGTAAGGGTAAGCTTAAGGGTAAGGGTAAGGGTAAGGGTAAGCTTAAGGGTAAAAGCAAGGGTAAGGGTAAGAGTAAGGGTAAGGGTAAGGGTAAGGGTAAGGGTAAGGGTGAGCTTAAGGGTAAAAGCAAGGGTAAGGGTAAGGGTAAGGGTAAGGGTAAGGGTAAGGGTAAGGGTAAGGTTAAGGGTAAGGGTAAGGGTAAGGGTAAGGGTAAGGGTAAGGGTAAGGGTAAGGGTAAGGGTAAGGGTAAGGGTAAGGGTAAAGGTAAGGGTAAGCTTAAGGGTAAAAGCAAGGGTAAGGGTAAGGGTAAGGGTAAGGGTAAGGGTAAGGGTAAGGGTAAGGGTAAGGGTAAGGGTAAGGGTAAAGGTAAGGGTAAGCCTAAGGGTAAAAGCAAGGGTAAGGGTAAGGGTAAGGGTAAGGGTAAGAGTAAGGGTAAGGGTAAGGGTAAGGGTAAGCTTAAGGGTAAAAGCAAGGGTAAGGGTAAGGGTAAGGGTAAGGGTAAGCCTAAGGGTAAAAGCAAGGGTAAGGGTAAGGGTAAGGGTAAGGCTAAGGGTAAGCTTAAGGTAAAAGCAAGGGTAAGGGTAAGGGTAAGGGTAAGGGTAAGGGTAAGGGTAAGCTTAAGGGTAAAAGCAAGGGTGAGGGTAAGGGTAAGGGTAAGGGTAAGGGTAAGGGTAAGGGTAAGGGTAAGGGTAAGGGTAAGGGTAAGCTTAAGGGTAAAAGCAAGGGTAAGGGTAAGGGTAAGGGTAAGGGTAAGGGTAAGGGTAAGGGTAAGGGTAAGCCTAAGGGTAAAAGCAAGGGTAAGGGTAAGGGTAAGGGTAAGGGTAAGGGTAAGCTTAAGGGTAAAAGCAAGGGTAAGGGTAAGGGTAAGGGTAAGGGTAAGGGTAAGGGTAAGCTTAAGGGTAAAAGCAAGGGTGAGGGTAAGGGTAAGGGTAAGGGTAAGGGTAAGGGTAAGGGTAAGGGTAAGGGTAAGGGTAAGGGTAAGGTAAGGGTAAGCTTAAGGGTAAAAGCAAGGGTAAGGGTAAGGGTAAGGGTAAGGGTAAGGGTAAGGGTAAGGGTAAGGGTAAGGGTAAGGGTAAGGGTAAGCTTAAGGGTAAAAGCAAGGGTAAGGGTAAGGGTAAGGGTAAGGGTAAGCCTAAGGGTAAAAGCAAGGGTAAGGGTAAGGGTAAGGGTGAGGGTAAGGGTAAGCTTAAGGGTAAAAGCAAGGGTAAGGGTAAGGGTAAGGGTAAGGGTAAGGGTAAGGGTAAGGGTAAGGGTAAGGGTAAGGGTAAGCTTAAGGGTAAAAGCAAGGGTAAGGGTAAGGGTAAGGGTAAGGGTAAGGGTAAGGGTAAGGGTAAGGGTAAAGGTAAGGGTAAGCCTAAGGGTAAAAGCAAGGGTAAGGGTAAGGGTAAGGGTAAGGGTAAGGGTAAGGGTAAGGGTAAGGGTAAGGGTAAGGGTAAGGGTAAGCTTAAGGGTAAAAGCAAGGGTAAGGGTAAGGGTAAGGGTAAGGGTAAGGGTAAGGGTAAGGGTAAGGATAAGGGTAAGGGTAAGGGTAAGGGTAAGCTTAAGGGTAAGGGTAAGGGTAAGTTTAAGGGTAAGCTTAAGGTTAAAGCAAGGGTAAGGGAAAGGGTAAGGGTAAGGGTAAGCTTAAGGGTAAAAGCAAGGGTAAGGGTAAGGGTAAGGGTAAGGGTAAGGGTAAGGGTAAGGGTAAGGGTAAGGGTAAGGGTAAGGGTAAGGGTAAGGGTAAGGGTAAGCTTAAGGGTAAGGGTAAGGCTAAGGGTAAGGGTAAGCTTAAGGGTAAAAGCAAGGTAAGGGTAAGGGTAAGGGTAAGGGTAAGGGTAAGCTTAAGGGTAAGGGTAAGGGTAAGGGTAAGGGTAAGCTTAAGGGTAAAAGCAAGGGTAAGGTTAAGGGTAAGGGTAAGGGTAAGGGTAAGGGTAAGGGTAAGCTTAAGGGTAAGGGTAAGGGTAAGGGTAAGGGTAAGCTTAAGGGTAAAAGCAAGGGTAAGGGTAAGGGTAAGGGTAAGGGAAAGGGTAAGGGTAAGGGTAAGGGTAAAGGTAAGGGTAAGGGTAAGGGTAAGGGTAAGGGTAAGCTTAAGGGTAAGGGTAAGGGTAAGGGTAAGCTTAAGGGTAAAAGCAAGGGTAAGGGTAAGGGTAAGGGTAAGGGTAAGGGTAAGGGTAAGGGTAAGGGTAAGCTTAAGGGTAAAAGCAAGGGTAAGGGTAAGGGTAAGGGTAAGGGTAAGGGTAAGGGTAAGGGTAAGGGTAAGGGTAAGGGTAAGGGTAAGGGTAAGGGTAAGGGTAAGGGTAAGGGTAAGCTTAAGGGTAAGGGTAAGGGTAAGGGTAAGCTTAAGGGTAAAAGCAAGGGTAAGGGTAAGGGTAAGGGTAAGGGTAAGGGTAAAGGTAAGGGTAAGCCTAAGGGTAAAAGCAAGGGTAAGGGTAAGGGTAAGGGTAAGGGTAAGGGTAAGGGTAAGGGTAAGGGTAAGGGTAAGGGTAAGGGTAAGGGTAAGGGTAAGGGTAAGCTTAAGGGTAAAAGCAAGGGTAAGGGTAAGGGTAAGGGTAAGGGTAAGGGTAAGGGTAAGGGTGAGCTTAAGGGTAAAAGCAAGGGTAAGGGTAAGGTTAAGGGTAAGGGTAAGGGTAAGGGTAAGGGTAAGGGTAAGGGTAAGGGTAAGGGTAAGGGTAAGGGTAAGGGTAAGCTTAAGGGTAAAAGCAAGGGTAAGTGTAAGGGTAAGGGTAAGGGTAAGGGTTAGGGTAAGGGTAAAGGTAAGGGTGAGCCTAAGGGTAAAAGCAAGGGTAAGGGTAAGGGTAAGGGTAAGGGTAAGGGTAAGGGTAAGGGTAAGGGTAAGGGTAAGGGTAAGGGTAAGGGTAAGGGTTAGAGTAAGGGTAAGGGTAAGGGTAAGCTTAAGGGTAAAAGCAAGGGTAAGGGTAAGGGTAAGGGTAAGGTTAGCCTAAGGGTAAAAGCAAGGGTAAGGGTAAGGTTAAGGGTAAGGGTAAGGGTAAGCTTAAGGGTAAAAGCAAGGGTAAGGGTGAGGGTAAGGGTAAGGGTAAGGGTAAGCTTAAGGGTAAAAGCAAGGGTTAGGGTAAGGGTGAGGGTAAGGGTAAGGGTAAGGGTAAGGGTAAGGGTAAAGGTAAGGGTAAGCCTAAGAGTAAAAGCAAGGGTAAGGGTAAGGGTAAGGGTAAGGGTAAGGGTAAGGGTAAGGGTAAGCTTAAGGGTAAAAGCAAGGGTAAGGATAAGGGTAAGGGTAAGGGTAAGGGTAAGGGTAAGGGTAAGGGTAAGCTTAAGGGTAAAAGCAAGGGTGAGGGTAAGGGTAAGGGTAAGGGTAAGGGTAAGGGTAAGGGTAAGGGTAAGGGTAAGGGTAAGGGTAAGGGTAAGGGTAAGGGTAAGGGTAAGGGTAAGGGTAAGGGTAAGCTTAAGGGTAAAAGCAAGGGTAAGGGTTAGGGTAAGGGTAAGAGTAAGGGTAAGGGTAAGGGTAAGCTTAAGGGTAAAAGCAAGGGTAAGGGTAAGGGTAAGGGTAAGGGTAAGGGTGAGGGTAAGGGTAAGGGTAAGGGTAAAGGTAAGGGTAAGCCTAAGGGTAAAAGCAAGGGTAAGGGTAAGGGTAAGGGTAAGGGTAAGGGTAAGGGTAAGGGTAAGGGTAAGGGTAAGGGTAAGGGTAAGGGTAAGGGTAAGGGTAAGGGTAAGCTTAAGGGTATAAGCAAGTGTAAGGGTAAGGGTAAGGGTGAGGGTAAGGGTAAGGGTAAGGGTAAGGGTAAGCTTAAGGGTAAAAGCAAGGGTAAGGGTAAGGGTAAGGGTAAGGGTAAGGGTAAGGGTAAGGGTAAGGGTAAGGGTAAGCTTAAGGGTAAAAGCAAGGGTAAGGGTAAGGGTAAGGGTAAGGGTAAGGGTAAGGGTAAGGGTAAGGGTAAGGGTAAGGGTAAGAGTAAGGGTAAGGGTAAGGGTAAGGGTAAGGGTAAAGGTAAGGTTAAGCCTAAGGGTAAAAGCAAGGGTAAGGGTAAGGGTAAGGGTAAGGGTAAGGGTAAGGGTAAGGGTAAGGGTAAGGGTAAGGGTAAGGGTAAGGGTAAGCTTAAGGGTAAAAGCAAGGGTAAGGGTAAGGGTAAGGGTAAGGGTAAGCCTAAGGGTAAAAGCAAGGGTAAGGGTAAGGGTAAGGGTAAGGGTAAGGGTAAGCTTAAGGGTAAAAGCAAGGGTAAGGGTAAGGGTAAGGGTAAGGGTAAGGGTAAATGTAAGGGTAAGCTTAAGGGTAAAAGCAAGGGTAAGGGTAAGGGTAAGGGTAAGGGTAAGGGTAAGGGTAAGGGTAAGGGTAAAGGTAAGGGTAAGCCTAAGGGTCAAATCAAGGGTAAGGGTAAGGGTAAGGGTAAGGGTAAGGGTAAGAGTAAGGGTAAGGGTAAGGGTAAGCTTAAGGGTAAAAGCAAGGGTAAGGGTAAGGGTAAGGGTAAGGGTAAGGGTAAGGGTAAGGGTAAGGGTGAGGGTAAGGGTAAGGGTAAGGGTAAGGGTAAGCTTTAGGGTAAGGGTAAGGGTAAGGGTAAGGGTAAGCCTAAGGGTAAAAGCAAGGGTAAGTGTAAGGGTAAGGGTAAGGGTAAGGGTAAGGGTAAGGGTAAGGGTAAGGGTAAGGGTAAGCTTAAGGGTAAAAGCAAGGGTAAGGGTAAGGGTAAGGGTAAGGGTAAGGGTAAGGGTAAGGCTAAAGGTAAGGGTAAGCCTAAGGGTAAAAGCAAGGGTAAGGGTAAGGGTAAGGGTAAGAGTAAGGGTAAGGGTAAGGGTAAGGGTAAGGGTAAGGGTGAAGGTAAGGGTAAGGGTAAGCTTAAGGGTAAAAGCAAGGGTAAGGGTAAGGGTAAGGGTAAGGGTAAGAGTAAGGGTAAGGGTAAGGGTAAGCTTAAGGGTAAAAGCAAGGGTAAGGGTAAGGGTAAGGGTAAGGGTAAGGGTAAGGGTAAGGGTAAGGGTAAGGGTAAGGGTAAGGGTAAGGGTAAGGGTAAGCTTAAGGGTAAAAGCAAGGGTAAGGGTAAGGGTAAGGGTAAGGGTAAGGGTAAGGGTAAGGGTAAGGGTAAGGGTAAGGGTAAGGGTAAGGGTAAGCTTAAGGGTAAAAGCAAGGGTAAGGGTAAGGGTAAGGGTAAGGGTAAGGGTAAGGGTAAGGGTAATGGTAAGGGTAAAGGTAAGGGTAAGCCTAAGGGTAAAAGCAAGGGTAAGGGTAAGGGTAAGGGTAAGGGTAAGGGTAAGGCTAAGGGTAAGGGTTAGGGTAAGGGTAAGGGTAAGGGTAAGGGTAAGCTTAAGGGTAAAAGCAAGGGTAAGGGTAAGGGTAAGGGTAAGGGTAAGGGTAAGGGTAAGCTTAAGGGTAAGGGTAAGGGTAAGGGTAAGCTTAAGGGTAAAAGCAAGGGTAAGGGTAAGGGTAAGGGTAAGGGTAAGGGTAAGCTTAAGGGTAAAAGCAAGGGTAAGGGTAAGGGTAAGGGTAAGGGTAAGGGTAAGGGTAAGGGTAAGGGTAAGGGTAAGGGTAAGCTTAAGGGTAAGGGTAAGGGTAAGAGTAAGGGTAAGCTTAAGGGTAAAAGCAAGGGAAAGGGTCAAGGTAAGGGTAAGTGTAAGGGTAAGGGTAAGGGTAAGGGTAAGGGTGAGCTTAAGGGTAAAAGCAAGGGTAAGGGTAAGGTTAAGGGTAAGGGTAAGGTTAAGGGTAAGGGTAAGGGTAAGGGTAAGGGTAAGGGTAAGGGTAAGGGTTAGCTTAAGGGTAAAAGCAAGGGTAAGGGTAAGGGTAAGGGTAAGGGTAAGGGTAAGGGTAAGGGTAAGGGTAAGGGTAAGGGTAAGGGTAAGGGTAAAGGTAAGGGTAAGCCTAAGGGTAAAAGCAAGGGTAAGGGTAAGGGTAAGGGTAAGGGTAAGAGTAAGGGTAAGGGTAAGGGTAAGCTTAAGGGTAAAAGCAGGGGTAAGGGTAAGGGTAAGGGTAAGGGTAAGCCTAAGGGTAAAAGCAAGGGTAAGGGTAAGGGTAAGGGTAAGGGTAAGGGTAAGCTTAAGGGTAAAAGCAAGGGTAAGGGTGAGGGTTAGTGTAAGGGTAAGGGTAAGGGTAAGCTTAAGGGTAAAAGCAAGGGTGAGGGTAAGGGTAAGGGTAAGGGTAAGGGTAAGGGTAAGGGTAAGGGTAAGGGTAAGTTTAAGGGTAAAAGCAAGGGTAAGGGTAAGGGTAAGGGTAAGGGTAAGGGTAAGGGTAAGGGTAAGGGTAAGGGTAAGGGTAAGGGTAAGGGTAAGGGTAAGGGTAAGCTTAAGGGTAAAAGCAAGGGTAAGGGTAAGGGTAAGGGTAAGGGTAAAGGTAAGGGTAAGCCTAAGGGTAAAAGCAAGGGTAAGGGTAAGGGTAAGGGTAAGGGTAAGGGTAAGGGTAAGGGTTAGGGTGAGGGTAAGGGTAAGGGTAAGGGTAAGGGTAAGGGTAAGGGTAAGGGTAAGGGTAAGGGTAAGGGTAAGGGTAAGGGTAAGGGTAAGGGTAAGGGTAAGCTTAAGGGTAAAAGCAAGGGTAAGGGTAAGGGAAAGGGTAAGGGTAAGCCTAAGGGTAAAAGCAAGGGTAAGGGTAAGGGTAAGGGTAAGGGTAAGGGTAAGCTTAAGGGTAAAAGCAAGAGTAAGGGTAAGGGTAAGGGTAAGGGTAAGGGTAAGGGTAAGCTTAAGGGTAAAAGCAAGGGTAAGGGTAAAGGTAAGGGTAAGGGTAAGGGTAAGGGTAAGGGTAAGGGTAAGGGTAAGGGTAAGGGTAAGGGTAAAGGTAAGGGTAAGCCTAAGGGTAAAAGCAAGGGTAAGGGTAAGGGTAAGGGTAAGGGTAAGGGTAAGGTTAAGGGTAAGGGTAAGGGTAAGCTTAAGGGTAAAAGCAAGGGTAAGGGTAAGGGTAAGGGTAAGGGTAAGGGTAAGGGTAAGGGTAAGGGTAAGGGTAAGGGTAAGGGTAAGGGTAAGGGTAAGGGTAAGGGTAAGGGTAAGGGTAAGGGTAAGGGTAAGGGTAAGCTTAAGGGTAAGGGTAAGGGTAAGGGTAAGGGTAAGCTTAAGGGTAAAAGCAAGGGTAAGGGTAAGGGTAAGGGTAAGGGTAAGCTTAAGGGTAAAAGCAGGGGTAAGGGTAAGGTTAAGGGTAAGGGTAAGGGTAAGGGTAAGGGTAAGGGTAAGGGTAAGGGTAAGCTTAAGGGTAAAAGCAAGGGTAAGGGTAAGGGTAAGGGTAAGGGTAAGGGTAAGGGTAAGGGTAAGGGTAAGGGTAAGCTTAAGGGTAAAAGCAAGGGTAAGGGTAAGGGTAAGGGTAAGGGTAAGCCTAAGGGTAAAAGCAAGGGTAAGGGTAAGGTTAAGGGTAAGGGTAAGGGTAAGCTTAAGGGTAAAAGCAAGGGTAAGGGTGAGGGTAAGGGTAAGGGTAAGGGTAAGCTTAAGGGTAAAAGCAAGGTTAAGGGTAAGGGTGAGGGTAAGGGTAAGGGTAAGGGTAAGGGTAAGGGTAGAGGTGAGGGTAAGCCTAAGAGTAAAAGCGAGGGTAAGGGTAAGGGTAAGGGTAAGGGTAATGGTAAGGGTAAGGGTAAGGGTAAGGGTAAGGGTGAGCTTAAGGGTAAAAGCAAGGGTAAGGATAAGGGTAAGGGTAAGGGTAAGGGTAAGGGTAAGGGTAAGGGTAAGGGTAAGCTTAAGGGTAAAAGCAAGGGTAAGGGTAAGGGTAAGGGTAAGGGTAAGGGTAAGGGTAAGGGTAAGGGTAAGGGTAAGGGTAAGGGTAAGCTTAAGGGTAAAAGCAAGGGTAAGGGTTAGGGTAAGGGTAAGAGTAAGGGTAAGGGTAAGGGTAAGCTTAAGGGTAAAAGCAAGGGTAAGGGTAAGGGTAAGGGTAAGGGTAAGGGTAAGGGTAAGGGTAAAGGTAAGGGTAAGCCTAAGGGTAAAAGCAAGGGTAAGGGTGAGGGTAAGGGTAAGGGTAAGGGTAAGGGTAAGGGTAAGGGTAAGGGTAAGGGTAAGGGTAAGGGTAAGCTTAAGGGTATAAGCAAGTGTAAGGGTAAGGGTAAGGGTGAGGGTAAGGGTAAGGGTAAGGGTAAGGGTAAGCTTAAGGGTAAAAGCAAGGGTAAGGGTGAGGGTAAGTGTAAGGGTAAGGGTAAGGGTAAGCTTAAGGGTAAAAGCAAGGGTGAGGGTAAGGGTAAGGGTAAGGGTAAGGGTAAGGGTAAGGGTAAGGGTAAGGGTAAGTTTAAGGGTAAAAGCAAGGGTAAGGGTAAGGGTAAGGGTAAGGGTAAGGGTAAGGGTAAGGGTAAGGGTAAGGGTAAGGGTAAGGGTAAGGGTAAGGGTAAGGGTAAGCTTAAGGGTAAAAGCAAGGGTAAGGGTAAGGGTAAGGGTAAGGGTAAAGGTAAGGGTAAGCCTAAGGGTAAAAGCAAGGGTAAGGGTAAGGGTAAGGGTAAGGGTAAGGGTAAGGGTTAGGGTAAGGGTAAGGGTAAGGGTAAGGGTAAGGGTAAGGGTAAGGGTAAGGGTAAGGGTAAGGGTAAGGGTAAGGGTAAGGGTAAGGGTAAGGGTAAGGGTAAGCTTAAGGGTAAAAGCAAGGGTAAGGGTAAGGGAAAGGGTAAGGGTAAGCCTAAGGGTAAAAGCAAGGGTAAGGGTAAGGGTAAGGGTAAGCTTAAGGGTAAAAGCAAGAGTAAGGGTAAGGGTAAGGGTAAGGGTAAGGGTAAGGGTAAGCTTAAGGGTAAAAGCAAGGGTAAGGGTAAAGGTAAGGGTAAGGGTAATGGTAAGGGTAAGGGTAAGGGTAAGGGTAAGGGTGAGCTTAAGGGTAAAAGCAAGGGTAAGGATAAGGGTAAGGGTAAGGGTAAGGGTAAGGGTAAGGGTAAGGGTAAGCTTAAGGGTAAAAGCAAGGGTAAGGGTAAGGGTAAGGGTAAGGGTAAGGGTAAGGGTAAGGGTAAGGGTAAGGGTAAGGGTAAGGGTAAGGGTAAGCTTAAGGGTAAAAGCAAGGGTAAGGGTTAGGGTAAGGGTAAGAGTAAGGGTAAGGGTAAGGGTAAGGGTAAGGGTAAGGGTAAGGGTAAGGGTAAAGGTAAGGGTAAGGGTAAGCTTAAGGGTATAAGCAAGTGTAAGGGTAAGGGTAAGGGTGAGGGTAAGGGTAAGGGTAAGGGTAAGGGTAAGCTTAAGGGTAAAAGCAAGGGTAAGGTTAAGGGTAAGGGTAAGGGTAAGGGTAAGGGTAAGGGTAAGCTTAAGGGTAAGGGTAAGGGTAAGGGTAAGGGTAAGCTTAAGGGTAAAAGCAAGGGTAAGGGTAAGGGTAAGGGTAAGGGTAAGGGTAAGGGTAAAGGTAAAGGTAAGGGTAAGGGTAAGGGTAAGGGTAAGGGTAAGCTTAAGGGTAAGGGTAAGGGTAAGGGTAAGCTTAAGGGTAAAAGCAAGGGTAAGGGTAAGGGTAAGGGTAAGGGTAAGGGTAAGCTTAAGGGTAAAAGCAAGGGTAAGGGTAAGGGTAAGGGTAAGGGTAAGGGTAAGGGTAAGGGTAAGGGTAAGGGTAAGGGTAAGGGTAAGGGTAAGCTTAAGGGTAAGGGTAAGGGTAAGGGTAAGCTTAAGGGTAAAAGCAAGGGTAAGGGTAAGGGTAAGGGTAAGGGTAAGGGTAAGGGTAAAGGTAAGGGTAAGCCTAAGGGTAAAAGCAAGGGTAAGGGTAAGGGTAAGGGTAAGGGTAAGGGTAAGGGTAAGGGTAAGGGTAAGGGTAAGGGTAAGGGTAAGGGTAAGGGTAAGGGTAAGGGTAAGGGTAAGGGTAAGGGTAAGGGTAAGGGTAAGCTTAAGGGTAAAAGCAAGGGTAAGGGTAAGGGTAAGGGTAAGGGTAAGGGTAAGGTTAAGGGTTAGGGGAAAGGGTAAGGGTGAGCTTAAGGGTAAAAGCAAGGGTAAGGGTAAGGGTAAGGGTAAGGGTAAGGGTAAGGGTAAGGGTAAGGGTAAGGGTAAGGGTAAGGGTAAGCTTAAGGGTAAAAGCAAGGGTAAGTGTAAGGGTAAGGGTAAAGGTAAGGGTTAGGGTAAGGGTAAAGGTAAGGGTAAGCCTAAGGGTAAAAGCAAGGGTAAGGGTAAGGGTAAGGGTAAGGGTAAGGGTAAGGGTAAGGGTAAGGGTAAGGGTAAGGGTAAGAGTAAGGGTAAGGGTAAGGGTAAGCTTAAGGGTAAAAGCAAGGGTAAGGGTAAGGGTAAGGGTAAGGGTAAGGGTAAGCCTAAGGGTAAAAGCAAGGGTAAGGGTAAGGTTAAGGGTAAGGGTAAGGGTAAGCTTAAGGGTAAAAGCAAGGGTAAGGGTTAGGGTAAGGGTAAGGGTAAGGGTAAGCTTAAGGGTAAAAGCAAGGGTAAGGGTAAGGGTGAGGGTAAGGGTAAGGGTAAGGGTAAGGGTAAAGGTAAGGGTAAGCCTAAGAGTAAAAGCAAGGGTAAGGGTAAGGGTAAGGGTAAGGGTAAGGGTAAGGGTAACGGTAAGGGTAAGGGTAAGGGTAAGGGTAAGCTTAAGGGTAAAAGCAAGGGTAAGGATAAGGGTAAGGGTAAGGGTAAGGGTAAGGGTAAGGGTAAGGGTAAGGGTAAGCTTAAGGGTAAAAGCAAGGGTAAGGGTAAGGGTAAGGGTAAGGGTAAGGGTAAGGGTAAGGGTAAGGGTAAGGGTAAGGGTAAGGGTAAGGGTAAGGGTAAGGGTAAGGGTAAGGGTAAGGGTAAGCTTAAGGGTAAAAGCAAGGGTAAGGGTTAGGGTAAGGGTAAGAGTAAGGGTAAGGGTAAGGGTAAGCTTAAGGGTAAAAGCAAGGGTAAGGGTAAGGGTAAGGGTAAGGGTAAGGGTAAGGGTAAGGGTAAAGGTAAGGGTAAGCCTAAGGGTAAAAGCAAGGGTAAGGGTAAGGGTAAGGGTAAGGGTAAGGGTAAGGGTAAGGGTAAGCTTAAGGGTATAAGCAAGTGTAAGGGTAAGGGTAAGGGTGAGGGTAAGGGTAAGGGTAAGGGTAAGGGTAAGGGTAAGCTTAAGGGTAAAAGCAAGGGTAAGGGTAAGGGTAAGGGTAAGGGTAAGGGTAAGGGTAAGCTTAAGGGTAAAAGCAAGGGTAAGGGTAAGGGTAAGGGTAAGGGTAAGGGTAAGGGTAAGGGTAAGGGTAAGGGTAAGGGTAAGAGTAAGGGTAAGGGTAAGGGTAAGGGTAAGGGTAAAGGTAAGGTTAAGCCTAAGGGTAAAAGCAAGGGTAAGGGTAAGGGTAAGGGTAAGGGTAAGGGTAAGGGTAAGGGTAAGGGTAAGGGTAAGGGTAAGGGTAAGGGTAAGGGTAAGGGTAAGCTTAAGGGTAAAAGCAAGGGTAAGGGTAAGGGTAAGGGTAAGGGTAAGCCTAAGGGTAAAAGCAAGGGTAAGGGTAAGGGTAAGGGTAAGGGTAAGGGTAAGCTTAAGGGTAAAAGCAAGGGTAAGGGTAAGGGTAAGGGTAAGGGTAAGGGTAAGGGTAAGGGTAAGCTTAAGGGTAAAAGCAAGGGTAAGGTTAAGGGTAAGGGTAAGGGTAAGGGTAAGGGTAAGGGTAAGGGTAAGGGTAAGGGTAAAGGTAAAGGTATGGGTAAGCCTAAGGGTCAAAGCAAGGGTAAGGGTAAGGGTAAGGGTAAGGGTAAGGGTAAGAGTAAGGGTAAGGGTAAGGGTAAGCTTAAGGGTAAAAGCAAGGGTAAGGGTAAGGGTAAGGGTAAGGGTAAGGGTAAGTGTAAGGGTAAGGGTGAGGGTAAGGGTAAGGGTAAGGGTAAGGGTAAGCTTAAGGGTAAGGGTAAGGGTAAGGGTAAGGGTAAGCCTAAGGGTAAAAGCAAGGGTAAGTGTAAGGGTAAGGGTAAGGGTAAGGGTAAGCTTAAGGGTAAAAGCAAGGGTAAGGGTAAGGGTAAGGGTAAGGGTAAGGGTAAGGGTAAGGGTAAGGGTAAGGGTAAGGGTAAGCTTAAGGGTAAAAGCAAGGGTAAGGGTAAGGGTAAGGGTAAGGGTAAGGGTAAGGGTAAGGGTAAGGCTAAAGGTAAGGGTAAGCCTAAGGGTAAAAGCAAGGTTAAGGGTAAGGGTAAGGGTAAGAGTAAGGGTAAGGGTAAGGGTAAGGGTAAGGGTAAAGGTAAGGGTAAGGGTAAGCTTAAGGGTGAAAGCAAGGGTAAGGGTAAGGGTAAGGGTAAGGGTAAGAGTAAGGGTAAGGGTAAGGGTAAGCTTAAGGGTAAAAGCAAGGGTAAGGGTAAGGGTAAGGGTAAGGGTAAGGGTAAGGGTAAGGGTAAGGGTAAAGGTAAGGGTAAGGGTAAGGGTAAGGGTAAGGGTAAGGGTAAGGGTAAGGGTAAGCTTAAGGGTAAAAGCAAGGGTAAGGGTAAGGGTAAGGGTAAGGGTAAGGGTAAGGGTAAGGGTAAGGGTAAGGGTAAGGGTAAGGGTAAGGGTAAGGGTAAGGGTAAGGGTAAGGGTAAGGGTAAGCTTAAGGGTAAAAGCAAGGGTAAGGGTAAGGGTAAGGGTAAGGGTAAGGGTAAGGGTAAGGGTAATGGTAAGGGTAAAGGTAAGGGTAAGCCTAAGGGTAAAAGCAAGGGTAAGGGTAAGGGTAAGGGTAAGGCTAAGGGTAAGGGTTAGGGTAAGGGTAAGGGTAAGGGTAAGGGTAAGCTTAAGGGTAAAAGCAAGGGTAAGGGTAAGGGTAAGGGTAAGGGTAAGCTTAAGGGTAAGGGTAAGGGTAAGGGTTAGCTTAAGGGTAAAAGCAAGGGTAAGGGTAAGGGTAAGGGTAAGGGTAAGCTTAAGGGTAAAAGTAAGGGTAAGGGTAAGGGTAAGGGTAAGGGTAAGGGTAAGGGTAAGGGTAAGCTTAAGGGTAAGGGTAAGGGTAAGAGTAAGGGTAAGCTTAAGGGTAAAAGCAAGGGTAAGGGTCAGGGTAAGGGTAAGTGTAAGGGTAAGGGTAAGGGTAAGGGTAAGGGTGAGCTTAAGGGTAAAAGCAAGGGTAAGGGTAAGGTTAAGGGTAAGGGTAAGGGTAAGGGTAAGGGTAAGGGTAAGGGTAAGGGTTAGCTTAAGGGTAAAAGCAAGGGTAAGGGTAAGGGTAAGGGTAAGGGTAAGGGTAAGGGTAAGGGTAAGGGTAAGGGTAAAGGTAAGGGTAAGCCTAAGGGTAAAAGCAAGGGTAAGGGTAAGGGTAAGGGTAAGGGTAAGGGTAAGAGTAAGGGTAAGGGTAAGGGTAAGCTTAAGGGTAAAAGCAGGGGTAAGGGTAAGGGTAAGGGTAAGGGTAAGCCTAAGGGTAAAAGCAAGGGTAAGGGTAAGGGTAAGGGTAAGGGTAAGGGTAAGCTTAAGGGTAAAAGCAAGGGTAAGGGTAAGAGTAAGGGTAAGGGTAAGGGTAAGGGTAAGGGTAAGCTTAAGGGTAAAAGCAAGGGTGAGGGTAAGGGTAAGGGTAAGGGTAAGGGTAAGGGTAAGGGTAAGGGTAAGGGTAAGTTTAAGGGTAAAAGCAAGGGTAAGGGTAAGGGTAAGGGTAAGGGTAAGGGTAAGGGTAAGGGTAAGGGTAAGGGTAAGGGTAAGGGTAAGGGTAAGGGTAAGGGTAAGGGTAAGGGTAAGGGTAAGGGTAAGGGTAAGCTTAAGGGTAAAAGCAAGGGTAAGGGTAAGGGTAAGGGTAAGGGTAAGGGTAAAGGTAAGGGTAAGCCTAAGGGTAAAAGCAAGGGTAAGGGTAAGGGTAAGGGTAAGGGTAAGGGTTAGGGTAAGGCTAAGGGTAAGGGTAAGGGTAAGGGTAAGGGTAAGGGTAAGGGTAAGGGTAAGGGTAAGGGTAAGGGTAAGGGTAAGGGTAAGCTTAAGGGTAAAAGCAAGGGTAAGGGTAAGGGAAAGGGTAAGGGTAAGCCTAAGGGTAAAAGCAAGGGTAAGGGTAAGGGTAAGGGTAAGGGTAAGGGTAAGGGTAAGCTTAAGGGTAAAAGCAAGAGTAAGGGTAAGGGTAAGGGTAAGGGTAAGGGTAAGGGTAAGCTTAAGGGTAAAAGCAAGGGTAAGGGTAAAGGTAAGGGTAAGGGTAAGGGTAAGGGTAAGGGTAAGGGTAAGGGTAAGGGTAAGGGTAAGGGTAAGGGTAAAGGTAAGGGTAAGCCTAAGGGTAAAAGCAAGGGTAAGGGTAAGGGTAAGGGTAAGGGTAAGGGTAAGGTTAAGGGTAAGGGTAAGGGTAAGCTTAAGGGTAAAAGCAAGGGTAAGGGTAAGGGTAAG
Source organism: Myrrha octodecimguttata (assembly GCA_958510865.1). Classification (NCBI taxonomy): domain Eukaryota; kingdom Metazoa; phylum Arthropoda; class Insecta; order Coleoptera; family Coccinellidae; genus Myrrha; species Myrrha octodecimguttata. Next base: position 20,744 of record CAUEHS010000908.1, read on the forward strand.
GGTAAGGGTAAGGGTAAGGGTAAGGGTAAGGGTAAGGGTAAGGGTAAGGGTAAGGGTAAGGGTAAGGGTAAGGGTAAGCTTAAGGGTAAGGGTAAGGGTAAGGGTAAGGGTAAGCTTAAGGGTAAAAGCAAGGGTAAGGGTAAGGGTAAGGGTAAGGGTAAGCTTAAGGGTAAAAGCAAGGGTAAGGGTAAGGGTAAGGGTAAGGGTAAGGGTAAGGGTAAGGGTAAGGGTAAGGGTAAGGGTAAGCTTAAGGGTAAAAGCAAGGGTAAGGGTAAGGGTAAGGGTAAGGGTAAGGGTAAGGGTAAGGGTAAGGGTAAGGGTAAGGGTAAGGGTAAGGGTAAGGGTAAGGGTAAGCTTAAGGGTAAAAGCAAGGGTAAGGGTAAGGGTAAGGGTAAGGGTAAGCCTAAGGGTAAAAGCAAGGGTAAGGGTAAGGTTAAGGGTAAGGGTAAGGGTAAGCTTAAGGGTAAAAGCAAGGTTAAGGGTGAGGGTAAGGGTAAAAGTAAGGGTAAGCTTAAGGGTAAAAGCAAGGGTAAGGGTAAGGGTGAGGGTAAGGGTAAGGGTAAGGGTAAGGGTAAGGGTAAAGGTAAGGGTAAGCCTAAGAGTAAAAGCAAGGGTAAGGGTAAGGGTAAGGGTAAGGGTAAGGGTAAGGGTAAGGGTAAGGGTAAGGGTAAGGGTAAGCTTAAGGGTAAAAGCAAGGGTAAGGATAAGGGTAAGGGTAAGGGTAAGGGTAAGGGTAAGGGTAAGGGTAAGCTTAAGGGTAAAATCAAGGGTAAGGGTAAGGGTAAGGGTAAGGGTAAGGGTAAGGGTAAGGGTAAGGGTAAGGGTAAGGGTAAGGGTAAGGGTAAGGGTAAGGGTAAGCTTAAGGGTAAAAGCAAGGGTAAGGGTTAGGGTAAGGGTAAGAGTAAGAGTAAGGGTAAGGGTAAGGGTAAGCTTAAGGGTAAAAGCAAGGGTAAGGGTAAGGGTAAGGGTAAGGGTAAGGGTAAGGGTAAGGGTAAGGGTAAAGGTAAGGGTAAGCCTAAGGGTAAAAGCAAGGGTAAGGGTAAGGGTAAGGGTAAGGGTAAGGGTAAGGGTAAGGGTAAGGGTAAGGGTAAGGGTAAGGGTAAGGGTAAGCTTAAGGGTATAAGCAAGTGTAAGGGTAAGGGTAAGGGTGAGGGTAAGGGTAAGGGTAAGGGTAAGGGTAAGCTTAAGGGTAAAAGCAAGGGTAAGGGTAAGGGTAAGGGTAAGGGTAAGGGTAAGGGTAAGGGTAAGGGTAAGGGTAAGGGTAAGCTTAAGGGTAAAAGCAAGGGTAAGGGTAAGGGTAAGGGTAAGGGTAAGGGTAAGGGTAAGGGTAAGGGTAAGGGTAAGAGTAAAGGTAAGGGTAAGGGTAAGGGTAAGGGTAAAGGTAAGGTTAAGCCTAAGGGTAAAAGCAAGGGTAAGGGTAAGGGTAAGGGTAAGGGTAAGGGTAAGGGTAAGGGTAAGGGTAAGGGTAAGGGTAAGGGTAAGGGTAAGGGTAAGGGTAAGGGTAAGGGTAAGGGTAAGCTTAAGGGTAAAAGCAAGGGTAAGGGTTAGGGTAAGGGTAAGAGTAAGAGTAAGGGTAAGGGTAAGGGTAAGCTTAAGGGTAAAAGCAAGGGTAAGGGTAAGGGTAAGGGTAAGGGTAAGGGTAAGGGTAAGGGTAAGGGTAAAGGTAAGGGTAAGCCTAAGGGTAAAAGCAAGGGTAAGGGTAAGGGTAAGGGTAAGGGTAAGGGTAAGGGTAAGGGTAAGGGTAAGGGTAAGGGTAAGGGTAAGGGTAAGCTTAAGGGTATAAGCAAGTGTAAGGGTAAGGGTAAGGGTGAGGGTAAGGGTAAGGGTAAGGGTAAGGGTAAGCTTAAGGGTAAAAGCAAGGGTAAGGGTAAGGGTAAGGGTAAGGGTAAGGGTAAGGGTAAGGGTAAGGGTAAGGGTAAGGGTAAGCTTAAGGGTAAAAGCAAGGGTAAGGGTAAGGGTAAGGGTAAGGGTAAGGGTAAGGGTAAGGGTAAGGGTAAGGGTAAGAGTAAAGGTAAGGGTAAGGGTAAGGGTAAGGGTAAAGGTAAGGTTAAGCCTAAGGGTAAAAGCAAGGGTAAGGGTAAGGGTAAGGGTAAGGGTAAGGGTAAGGGTAAGGGTAAGGGTAAGGGTAAGGGTAAGGGTAAGGGTAAGGGTAAGGGTAAGCTTAAGGGTAAAAGCAAGGGTAAGGGTAAGGGTAAGGGTAAGGGTAAGCCTAAGGGTAAAAGCAAGGGTAAGGGTAAGGGTAAGGGTAAGGGTAAGGGTAAGCTTAAGGGTAAAAGCAAGGGTAAGGGTAAGGGTAAGGGTAAGGGTAAGGGTAAGGGTAAGGGTAAGCTTAAGGGTAAAAGCAAGGGTAAGGGTAAGGGTAAGGGTAAGGGTGAGGGTAAGCTTAAGGGTAAAAGCAAGGGTAAGGGTAAGGGTAAGGGTAAGGGTAAGGGTAAGGGTAAGGGTAAGCTTAAGGGTAAAAGCAAGGGTAAGGGTAAGGGTAAGGGTAAGGGTAAGGGTAAGGGTAAGGGTAAGGGTAAGGGTAAGGGAAAGGGTAAGGGTAAGCTTAAGGGTAAAAGCAAGGGTAAGGGTAAGGGTAAGGGTAAGGGTAAGGGTAAGGGTAAGGGTAAGGGTAAGGGTAAGCTTAAGGGTAAAAGCAAGGGTAAGGGTTAGGGTAAGGGTAAGGGTAAGGGTTAGCTTGAGGGTAAAAGCAAGGGTAAGGGTAAGGGTAAGGGTAAGGGTAAAGGTAAGGGTAAGCCTAAGGGTAAAAGCAAGGGTAAGGGTAAGGGTAAGGGTAAGGGTAAGGGTAAGGGTAAGGGTAAGGGTAAGGGTAAGCTTAAGGGTATAAGCAAGGGTAAGGGTAAGGGTAAGGGTGAGGGTAAGGGTAAGGGTAAGGGTAAGCTTAAGGGTAAAAGCAAGGGTAAGGGTAAGGGTAAGGGTAAGGGTAAGGGTAAGGGTAAGGGTAAGGGTAAGGGTAAGCTTAAGGGTTAAAGCAAGGGTAAGGGTAAGGGTAAGGTTAAGGGTAAGGGTAAGGGTAAGGGTAAGGGTAAGGGTAAGGGTAAAGGTTAGGGTAAGCCTAAGGGTAAAAGCAAGGGTAAGGGTAAAGGTAAGGGTAAGGGTAAGGGTAAGGGTAAGGGTAAGGGTAAGGGTAAGGGTAAGGGTAAGGGTAAGGGTGAGGGTAAGCTTAAGGGTAAAAGCAAGGGTAAGGGTAAGGGTAAGGGTAAGGGTAAGCCTAAGGGTAAAATAAGGGTGAGGGTAAGGGTAAGGGTAAGGGTAAGGGTAAGCTTAAGGGTAAAAGCAAGGGTAAGGGTAAGGGTAAGGGTGAGGGTAAGGGTAAGCTTAAGGGTTAAAGCAAGGGTAAGGGTAAGGGTAAGGGTAAGGGTAAGGGTAAGGGTAAGGGTAAGGGTAAGCTTAAGGGTAAAAGCAAGGGTAAGGGTAAGGGTAAGGGTAAGGGCAAGGGTAAGGGTAAGGGTAAGGGTAAGCTTAAGGGTAAAAGCAAGGGTAAGGGTAAGGGTAAGGGTGAGGGTAAGGGTAAGGGTAAGGGTAAGGGTAAGCTTAAGGGTAAAAGCAAGGGTAAGGGTAAGGGTAAGGGTAAGGGTAAGGGTAAGGGTAAGGGTAAGGGTAAGGGTAAGCTTAAGGGTAAAAGCAAGGTTAAGGGTAAGGGTAAGGGTAAGGGTAAGGGTAAGGGTAAGGGTAAGGGTAAGGGTAAGCTTAAGGGTAAAAGCAAGGGTAAGGGTAAGGGTAAGGGTGAGGGTAAGGGTAAGGGTAAGGGTAAGGGTAAGCTTAAGGGTAAAAGCAAGGGTAAGGGTAAGGGTAAGGGTAAGGGTAAGGGTAAGGGTAAGGGTAAGGGTAAGGGTAAGCTTAAGGGTAAAAGCAAGGGTAAGGGTAAGGGTAAGGGTAAGGGTAAGGGTAAGGGTAAGGGTAAGGGTAAGGGTAAGGGTAAGGGTAAGGGTAAAGGTAAGGGTAAGCCTAAGGGTAAAAGCAAGGGTAAGGGTAAGGGTTAGGGTAAGGGTAAGGGTAAGGGTAAGGGTAAGGGTAAGGGTAAGGGTAAGGGTAAGTGTGAGGGTAAGGGTAAGGGTAAGCTTAAGGGTAAAAGCAAGGGTAAGGGTAAGGGTAAGGGTAAGGGTAAGGGTAAGGGTAAGGGTAAGGGTAAGGGTAAGCTTAAGGGTAAGGGTAAGTGTAAGGGTAAAGGTAAGGGTAAGCCTAAGGGTAAAAGCAAGGGTAAGGGTAAGGGTTAGGGTAAGGGTAAGGGTAAGGGTAAGGGTAAGGGTAAGGGTAAGGGTAAGTGTAAGGGTTAGGGTAAGGGTAAGCTTAAGGGTAAAAGCAAGGGTAAGGGTAAGGGTAAGGGTAAGGGTAAGGGTAAGGGTAAGGGTAAGGGTAAGGGTAAGGGTAAGGGTAAGGGTAAGGGTAAGCTTAAGGGTAAGGGTAAGGGTAAGGGAAAGGGTAAGCCTAAGGGTAAAAGCAAGGGTAAGGGTAAGGGTAAGGGTAAGGGTAAGCTTAAGGGTAAAAGCAAGGGTAAGGGTAAGGGTAAGGGTAAGGGTAAGGGTAAGGGTAAGCTTAAGGGTAAAAGCAAGGGTAAGGGTAAGGGTAAGGGTAAGGGTAAGGGTAAGGGTAAGGGTAAAGGTAAGGGTAAGCCTAAGGGTAAAAGCAAGGGTAAGGGTAAGGGTAAGGGTAAGGATAAGGGTAAGGGTAAGGGTAAGGGTAAGGGTAAGGGTAAGGGTAAGGGTAAGCTTAAGGGTAAAAGCAAGGGTAAGGGTAAGGGTAAGGGTAAGGGTAAGGGTAAGGGTAAGGGTAAGGGTAAGGGTAAGGGTAAGGGTAAGGGTAAGGGTAAGCTTAAGGGTAAAAGCAAGGGTGAGGGTAAGGGTAAGGGTAAGGGTAAGGGTAAGGGTAAGGGTAAGGGTAAGGGTAAGCTTAAGGGTAAAAGCAAGGGTAAGGGTAAGGGTAAGGGTAAGGGTAAGGGTAAGGGTAAGGGTAAGGGTAAGGGTAAGGGTAAGGGTAAGGGTAAGGGTAAGGGTAAGCTTAAGGGTAAGGATAAGGGTAAGGGTAAAAGCAAGGGTAAGGGTAAGGGTAAGGGTAAGGGTAAGGGTAAGCTTAAGGGTAAAAGCAAGGGTAAGGGTAAGGGTAAGGGTAAGGGTAAGGGTAAGGGTAAGGGTAAGGGTAAGCTTAAGAGTAAGGGTAAGGGTAAGGGTAAGGGTAAGCTTAAGGGTAAAAGCAAGGGTAAGGGTAAGGGTAAGGGTAAGGGTAAGGGTAAGGGTAAGGGTAAGGGTAAGGGTAAGGGTAAGGGTAAGGGTAAGGGTAAGGGTAATGGTAAGGGTAAGCTTAAGGGTAAAAGCAAGGGTAAGGGAAAGGGTAAGGGTAAGGGTAAGGGTAAGGGTAAGGGTAAGGGTAAGGGTAAGGGTAAGCTTAAGGGTAAAAGCAAGGGTAAGGGTAAGGGTAAGGGTAAGGGTAAGGGTAAGGGTAAGGGTAAGGGTAAGGGTAAGGGTAAAGGTAAGGGTAAGCCTAAGGGTAAAAGCAAGGGTAAGGGTAAGGGTAAGGGTAAGGGTAAGGGTAAGAGTAAGGGTAAGGGTAAGGGTAAGGGTAAGCTTAAGGGTAAAAGCAAGGGTAAGGGTAAGGGTAAGGGTAAGGGTAAGCCTAAGGGTAAAAGCAAGGGTAAGGGTAAGGGTAAGGGTAAGGGTAAGGGTAAGCTTAAGGGTAAAAGCAAGGGTAAGGGTAAGGGTAAGGGTAAGGGTAAGGGTAAGGGTAAGGGTAAGGGTAAGGGTAAGCTTAAGGCTAAAAGCAAGGGTGAGGGTAAGGGTAAGGGTAAGGGTAAGGGTAAGGGTAAGGGTGAGGGTAAGGGTAAGCTTAAGGGTAAAAGCAAGGGTAAGGGTAAGGGTAAGGGTAAGGGTAAGGGTAAGGGTAAGGGTAAGGGTAAGGGTAAGGGTAAGGGTAAAGGTAAGGGTAAGGGTAAGGGTAAGGGTAAGGGTAAGGGTAAGGGTAAGGGTAAGGGTAAGGGTAAGGGTAAGGGTAAGGGTAAGGGTAAGCTTAAGGGTAAAAGCAAGGGTAAGGGTAAGGGTAAGGGTAAGGGTAAGCCTAAGGGTAAAAGCAAGGGTAAGGGTAAGGGTAAGGGTAAGGGTAAGGGTAAGCTTAAAGGTAAAAGCAAGGGTAAGGGTAAGGGTAAGGGAAAGGGTAAGGGTAAGGGTAAGCTTAAGGGTAAATGCAAGGGTAAGGGTAAGGGTAAGGGTAAGGGTAAGGGTAAGGGTAAGGGTGAGGGTAAGGGTAAAGGTAAGGGTAAGCCTTAGGGTAAAAGCAAGGGTAAGGGTAAGGGTAAGGGTAAGGGTAAGGGTAAGGGTAAGGGTAAGGGTAAGGGTAAGGGTAAGGGTAAGGGTAAGGGTAAGTTTAAGCTTAAGGGTAAAAGCAAGGGTAAGGGTAAGGGTAAGGGTAAGGGTAAGGGTAAGGGTAAGGGTAAGGGTAAGGGTAAGGGTAAGGGTAAGGGTAAGGGTAAGCTTAAGGGTAAGGGTAAGGGTAAGGGTAAGGGTAAGGGTAAGCTCAAGGGTAAAAGCAAGGGTAAGGGTAAGGGTAAGGGTAAGGGTAAGCTTAAGGGTAAAAGCAAGGGTAAGGGTAAGGGTAAGGGTAAGGGTAAGGGTAAGGGTAAGGGTAAGGGTAAGGGTAAGGGTAAGGGTAAGGGTAAGGGTAAGCTTAAGGGTAAGGGTAAGGGTAAGGCGCCTGGAGGCAGACTGTCACAGTCCCTAGCAGAGGAAAGTGGAGCGAGTGGCACTTCCCTGCGAACTGGTACCACAAGGCCAAGCACCCAGATAAGGACCACCCAGGGCGACAGCTTGGGTCCAGTGGATGGCAGTTCTAATGAACTCCCCCCTATGGATCCCGCTCGAACCCGCACTAGGGTGAGGCTGCATTGGACCAGAGAAATGAATTTAGGTCTTATCAATGCATACTACCAAATTACCGAAGGAGAGACAAAAACAAGAAAATACGCTGATAGACTAGCAGAACGATTTTTGGAGATGTACCCCGATAAAGAACTAACTGGAAAACATCTGATTGCTCAAATAAAGAACATAAAAACCCGAAAATTACTAGCGCCAGACGAACTGGAAGCACTCAAAGCGGATGCAATAGGGCGCTCGCCCTCTTCGACAATCCAGAACATCAGAAGAAGCCTCCACAGAAGGAGCTCCATGAGGCCGCGGGAGCTTAGATTCAACGAGACAAGCCAGGTGCTGGAACCGGATGAAGCCTCTGCGGACATCATGGCACTATTTCAAGAAATAAGGCTGAGATGGGAAGGAGTGGCGATGGAAGTGAGACCAAAAATCTCTAAACTAAAAAACAACCCGGAGGCGAGAGGTATGATGCGGGCCATCGATGCCACCCTGAGGGATGCTGTCCAGGCCTCTGTGGGGTTAGAAGAACTCTGCCATGTGGTTTATTGTGCGGCTACCACAGCCAATATCATCCAGCAGATGTCATTAGACATAAAAATGAAAAAAAACAGCCAACGCATGAAACCTCCATGGGAGGACCGACTGGAAAAAAAAATAACCGCATTAAGGAAAGAGATAGGAATTCTTCATACATTTCTGAATGACCAAAGAACAAGTAGAAAAGTTGAGAAGAAAGTGCAAGCATACTCCAAGAAGATAGGATTAAAAAAAAGCTCTACTGAATACCGCATGAGTCTGAGAACGCACCTGGAGATGCTAAAGCAAAAGATAGCTGCACTAGGAAATAGGCTCAGGAGGTACCACAAAAGAACTCTGAGGTACCGCCAAAACAATCTCTTCACTAGTAACCAGAGGGAATTTTACAGAAGACTCGAAGAAGACAAAGCGGATGAGACGGAGCGTCCAGGGCTGGACAAGATGGCTGAGTACTGGTCTAAGGTGTGGTCGCACAGCACTAAACACAACGAGGGTGCTTCATGGATTAGAGCGGAAATAGAACATCAAAGAGACCTGCAGGAAATGGACGCAATATCCGTCACGGAAGACAATGTGCGTGATACAGTTAGAAGACTCAGGAACTGGACGTCACCTGGAGTGGACGGAATCCACAACTATTGGTGGAAGGCACTGACATCAACCCACGGAGTACTCTCTCGACTCATTCAGGAGGCGCTCGAAACCCCACAGGTCATCCCCCCATACTTCACGCAAGGCATCACCTATATGATACCAAAGAAAGGAGATCCATTACAGCCAGAAAATTACAGACCAATCACATGTTTACCATCGGTTTATAAGATCTTAACTTCCACCATATCTTTCAAAATAGACAGTCACCTAAAACAAAATCATATTATGGCATGGGAGCAAAACGGTTGTAAAAACAAGGGCAGAGGAAGCAAAGAGCTGTTGATAATCGACAATGCGGTCACCAAGCAAGCAAAACGAAGAAAAAAAACATCTCCATGGCGTGGGTCGATTATCGAAAGGCCTACGATTCGGTTCCCCACTCATAGTTGCTACAAGTCCTGGAAATATATAAGGTTAACGGACGGGTCATTGAACTTCTAAGATTCCTCATGTCTACTTGGAGAACAACAATCACAGTAACCGGAAAGACAATAGCTTGTAAGACTCAAATGGTGAAGATAAAAAGAGGCATCTTTCAGGGTGACGGCTTCAGTCCGCGGTGGTTCTGCTTGGCCGTGAACGTCCTCAGCGGAATCCTCAACAGATCCGCCTATGGATACTCCATAAGTGATTCCATAAAGCTCACCCATTTATTTTACATGGATGATCTGAAGCTTTACGCCCGAGGACGAAAACAATTGGAGGGTGAATTAGAACTTGTCAGGAGATTTAGTGAGGACATTGGGATGTCGTTTGGTCTGGAGAAATGTGCCGCGGTCGAAGTCAAACGAGGAAGGATGGTGGAGGAGGGAGCTGTGAGGCTGGTAGATGGAAGAGAGGTGACAGGATTAACTGCGGAGGAAACATACAAATATCTGGGAATTCAGCAAACATACGAGATCAAACAACAGGAAAATAAAGAAGGAGTCAAAAATGAGCTGATGAGAAGGGTGCGAAAGATCTTGAAAACACAGCTATCGGCAAAAAATAAAATTGAGGCACTGAACATCTGGGCCATACCCTCCTTTATCTACACTGCTGGAATCCTCAGCTGGTCGCAGACAGACTTGCAACAAATAGATAGGCGTATTCGAACAACACTCACAGAGTTCGGACTGTTGCACCCCAACTCGGCAATCGAGAGGCTGTATTTACCACGGAAGCAGGGAGGATGAGGTTTAACCAGCTTGAGAGAGGCGTGCTTGCAGGAGGAGAGAAATCTAAAAACCTTCTTTCTTAACAACAATCTACCCGTACACCGATGGGTAGTCACACAAGAAGATATCCTCATAATGTTCCGCGAGGAAGCCACTGAAGAACACGAAACCGAAGACTGGATAACAAGGATGCAAGAGTGTTGGCAGGCGAAAGCGCTCCACGGAAGGTTTTACGCTAGCCTGCACCAGGCAGAGGTAGATTTGGACCACTCTCATACTTACCTGACGCAGGGATACCTATTCCCACAAACTGAAGGGACCCTTTTCGCTGTCCAGGATCAAGTGGTGCCAACACGAACATATTGTAAATATATAATGAAGCTTCCAGTGGTCGATACGAGGTGCAGACTGTGCAATTCGGCAGAGGAGCAGCATCTCTCTTCGGGGTGCTCGGCGATTGCCGGAACAAAATATTTGACCCGTCACAACAACATGGGGAAGGTTGTGCACCAGCTTCTGTGTCTCCAGTACCGGCTACTTTCTCATTTCACACCTTATCATGTCTATTCCCCGCAAACAATCATGGAAAACAATGATGTCAAAATATACTGGGATCTTACGATAATGACAGACATAGCTATAGAGCATAATCGACCTGACGTAGTGGTGTGGGTAAAACGGAAGAACATAGCTATAATAATTGATTTTGCAGTGCCTCAAGATGGCAATTTGAAGAAGTCTTACGGGGAAAAAATAAATAAATATGAGGCACTCTCCCGGCAAATGAGGGATATGTGGAGGCTGGATAGGGTTGAAATTATGCCGCTTATAATATCCGCGAATGGCCTAGTACATAAAAATACCACTAAACATCTCCAAGAGCTAAACTTACCTGCAAGTGCCATCACATGGATGCAGAAGGCAGTAATTCTCGGAACAGTGAGCATAATAAGACAGGTTGTCTTTCCGCACTAAAACGAATCGGAATGCCCTTGGCGTTCGCGCCCGGGTATCTCCTGAGAATCCGCAACAGGTTGTGTGAAGGGAAAAAAAAAAAAAAAAAAAAAAAAAAAAAAAAAAAAAAAAAAATATATATATATATATATATATATATATATATATATATATATATATATATATATATATATATATATATATATATATATATATATATACCCTTAGGCTTACCCTTACCTTTACCCTTACCCTTACCCTTACCCTTACCCTTACCCCTACCCTTACCCTTACCCTTACCCTTACCCTTACCCTTACCCTTACCCTTACCCTTGCTTTTACCCTTAAGCTTACCCTTACCCTTACCCTTACCCTTACCCTTACCCTTGCTTTTACCCTTAAGCTTACCCTTACCCTTACCCTTACCCTTACCCTTACCCTTACCCTTACCCTTACCCTTACCCTTACCCTTACCCTTACCCTTACCCTTGCTTTTACCCTTACCCTTACCCTTACCCTTACCCTTACCCTTATCCTTACCCTTGCTTTTACCCTTAAGCTTACCCTTACCCTTACCCTTACCCTTACCCTTACCCTTGCTTTTACCCTTAGGCTTACCCTTACCCTTACCCTAACCCTTACCCTTGCTTTTACCCTTAAGCTTACCCTTACCCTTACCCTTACCCTTACCCTTACCCTTGCTTTTACCCTTAGGCTTACCCTTACCTTTACCCTTACCCTTACCCTTATCCTTACCCTTACCCTTACCCTTACCCTTGCTTTTACCCTTAAGCTTACCCTTACCCTTACCCTTAACCTTACCCTTACCCTTACCCTTACCCTTACCCTTACCCTTACCCTTACCCTTACCCTTACCCTTACCCTTGCTTTTACCCTTAAGCTTACCCTTACCCTTACCCTTACCCTTACCCTTACCCTTACCCTTACCCTTACCCTTACCCTTACCCTTGCTTTTACCCTAAAGCTTACCCTTACCCTTACCCTTACCCTTACCCTTACCCTTGCTTTTACCCTTAGGCTAACCCTTACCCTTACCCTTACCCTTACCCTTGCTTTTACCCTTAAGCTTACCCTTACCCTTACCCTTACCCTTAACCTTACCCTTACCCTTACCCTTACCCTTACCCTTGCTTTTACCCTTAGGCTTACACTTACCCTTACCCTTACCCTTACCCTTGCTTTTACCCTTAAGCTTACCCTTACCCTTACCCTTACCCTTACCCTTACCCTTACCCTTACCCTTACCCTTACCCTTACCCTTACCCTTACCCTTACCCTTACCCTTACCCTTACCCTTACACTTACCCTTACCCTTACCGTTACCCTTACCCTTGCTTTTACCCTTACCCTTACCCTTACCCTTACCCTTACCCTTACCCTTGCTTTTACCCTTAAGCTTACCCTTACCCTTACCCTTACCCTTACCCTTACCCTTGCTTTTACCCTTAGGCTCACCCTTACCCTTACCCTTACCCTTACCCTTGCTTTTACCCTTAAGCTTACCCTTACCCTTACCCTTACCCTTACCCTTACCCTTGCTTTTACCCTTAGGCTTACCCTTACCCTTACCCTTACCCTTACCCTTGCTTTTACCCTTAAGCTTACCCTTACCCTTACCCTTACCCTTACCCTTACCCTTACCCTTACCCTTGCTTTTACCCTTAGGCTCACCCTTACCCTTACCCTTACCCTTACCCTTGCTTTTACCCTTAAGCTTACCCTTACCTTTACCCTTACCCTTACCCTTACCCTTACCCTTACCCTTACCCTTACCCTTACCCTTACCCTTACCCTTGCTTTTACCCTTAAGCTTACCCTTACCCTTACCCTTACCCTTACCCTTACCCTTACCCTTACCCTTACCCTTACCCTTGCTTTTACCCTTAAGCTTACCCTTACCCTTACCCTTACCCTTACCCTTACCCTTACCCTTGCTTTTACCCTTAAGCTTACCCTTACCCTTACCCTTACCCTTACCCTTAAGCTTACCCTTACCCTTACCCTTACCCTTACCCTTACCCTTACCCTTACCCTTGCTTTTACCCTTAAGCTTACACTTACCCTTACCCTTACCCTTACCCTTACCCTTACCCTTACCCTTACCCTTACCCTTACCCTTACCCTTGCTTTTACCCTTAGGCTTACCCTTACCTTAGGGTAAGGGTAAGGGTAAGGGTAAGGGTAAGGGTAAGCTTAAGGGTAAGGGTAAGGGTAAGGGTAACGGTAAGGGTAAAGGTAAAGGTAAGGTTAAGCCTAAGGGTAAAAGCAAGGGTAAGGGTAAGGGTAAGGGTAAGGGTAAGGGTAAGGGAAGGGTAAGGGTAAGGGTAAGGGTAAGGGTAAGCTTAAGGGTAAGGGTAAGGGTAAGGGTAACGGTAAGGGTAAAGGTAAAGGTAAGGTTAAGCCTAAGGGTAAAAGCAAGGGTAAGGGTAAGGGTAAGGGTAAGGGTAAGGGTAAGGGTAAGCTTAAGGGTAAGGGTAAGGGTAAGGGTAACGGTAAGGGTAAAGGTAAAGGTAAGGTTAAGCCTAAGGGTAAAAGCAAGGGTAAGGGTAAGGGTAAGGGTAAGGGTAAGGGTAAGGGTAAGGGTAAGGGTAAGGGTAAGCTTAAGGGTAAGGGTAAGGGTAAGGGTAACGGTAAGGGTAAAGGTAAAGGTAAGGTTAAGCCTAAGGGTAAAAGCAAGGGTAAGGGTAAGGGTAAGGGTAAGGGTAAGGGTAAGGGTAAGGGTAAGGGTAAGGGTAAGCTTAAGGGTAAGGGTAAGGGTAAGGGTAACGGTAAGGGTAAAGGTAAAGGTAAGGTTAAGCCTAAGGGTAAAAGCAAGGGTAAGGGTAAGGGTAAGGGTAAGGGTAAGGGTAAGGGTAAGGGTAAGGGTAAGGGTAAGGGTAAGGGTAAGGGTAAGGGTAAGGGTAAGCTTAAGGGTAAGGGTAAGGGTAAGGGTAACGGTAAGGGTAAAGGTAAAGGTAAGGTTAAGCCTAAGGGTAAAAGTAAGGGTAAGGGTAAGGGTAAGGGTAAGGGTAAGGGTAAGGGTAAGGGTAAGGGTAAGGGTAAGGGTAAGGGTAAGGGTAAGGGTAAGCTTAAGGGAAAGGGTAAGGGTAAGGGTAACGGTAAGGGTAAAGGTAAAGGTAAGGTTAAGCCTAAGGGTAAAAGCAAGGGTAAGGGTAAGGGTAAGGGTAAGGGTAAGGGTAAGGGTAAGGGTAAGGGTAAGGGTAAGGGTAAGGGTAAGGGTAAGGGTAAGCTTAAGGGTAAGGGTAAGGGTAAGGGTAACGGTAAGGGTAAAGGTAAAGGTAAGGTTAAGCCTAAGGGTAAAAGCAAGGGTAAGGGTAAGGGTAAGGGTATGGGTAAGGGTAAGGGTAAGGGTAAGGGTAAGGGTAAGGGTAAGCTTAAGGGTAAGGGTAAGGGTAAGGGTAACGGTAAGGGTAAAGGTAAAGGTAAGGTTAAGCCTAAGGGTAAAAGCAAGGGTAAGGGTAAGGGTAAGGGTAAGGGTAAGGGTAAGGGTAAGGGTAAGGGTAAGGGTAAGGGTAAGGGTAAGGGTAAGGGTAAGCTTAAGGGTAAGGGTAAGGGTAAGGGTAACGGTAAGGGTAAAGGTAAAGGTAAGGTTAAGCCTAAGGGTAAAAGCAAGGGTAAGGGTAAGGGTATGGGTAAGGGTAAGGGTAAGAGTAAGGGTAAGGGTAAGGGTAAGGGTAAGCTTAAGGGTAAAAGCAAGGATAAGGGTAAGGGTAAGGGTAAGGGTAAGCCTAAGGGTAAAAGCAAGGGAAAGGGTAAGGGTAAGGGTAAGGGTAAGCTTAAGGGTAAAAACAAGGGTAAGGGTAAGGGAAAGGGTAAGGGTAAGGGTAAGGGTAAGCTTAAGGGTAAAAGCAAGGGTGAGGGTAAGGGTAAGGGTAAGGGTAAGGGTAAGGGTAAGGGTAAGGGTAAGGGTAAGGGTAAGCTTAAGGGTAAAAGCAAGGGTAAGGGTAAGGGTAAGGGTAAGGGTAAGGGTAAGGGTAAGGGTAAGGGTAAGGGTAAGGGTAAGCTTAAGGGTAAAAGCAAGGGTAAGGGTAAGGGTAAGGGTAAGGGTAAGGGTAAAGGTAAGGGTAAGCCTAAGGGTAAAAGCAAGGGTAAGGGTAAGGGTAAGGGTAAGGGTAAGGGTAAGGGTAAGGGTAAGGGTAAGGGTAAGGGTAAGGGTAAGGGTAAGGGTAAGGGTAAGGGTAAGGGTAAGGGTAAGGGTAAGGGTAAGGGTAAGGGTAAGGGTAAGGGTAAGGGTAAGCTTAAGGGTAAAAGCAAGGGTAAGGGTAAGGGTAAGGGTAAGGGTAAGCCTAAGGGTAAAAGCAAGGGTAAGGGTAAGGGTAAGGGTAAGGGTAAGGGTAAGGGTAAGCTTAAGGGTAAAAGCAAGGGTAAGGGTAAGGGTAAGGGTAAGGGTAAGGGTAAGCTTAAGGGTAAAAGCAAGGGTAAGGGTAAGGGTAAGGGTAAGGGTAAGGGTAAGGGTAAGGGTAAGGGTAAGGGTAAAGGTAAGGGTAAGCCTAAGGGTAAAAGCAAGGGTAAGGGTAAGGGTAAGGGTAAGGGTAAGGGTAAGGGTAAGGGTAAGGGTAAGGGTAAGGGTAAGCTTAAGGGTAAAAGCAAGGGTAAGGGTAAGGTTAAGGGTAAGGGTAAGGGTAAGGGTAAGGGTAAGGGTAAGGGTAAGCTTAAGGGTAAGGGTAAGGGTAAGGGTAAGGGTAAGCTTAAGGGTAAAAGCAAGGGTAAGGGTAAGGGTAAGGGTAAGGGTAAGCTTAAGGGTAAAAGCAAGGGTAAGGGTAAGGGTAAGGGTAAGGGTAAGGGTAAGGGTAAGGGTAAGGGTAAGCTTAAGGGTAAGGGTAAGGGTAAGGGTAAGGGTAAGCTTAAGGGTAAAAGCAAGGGTAAGGGTAAGGGTAAGGGTAAGGGTAAGGGTAAGCTTAAGGGTAAGGGTAAGGGTAAGGGTAAGCTTAAGGGTAAAAGCAAGGGTAAGGTTAAGGGTAAGGGTAAGGGTAAGGGTAAGGGTAAGGGTAAGCTTAAGGGTAAGGGTAAGGGTAAGGGTAAGGGTAAGCTTAAGGGTAAAAGCAAGGGTAAGGGTTAGGGTAAGGGTAAGGGTAAGGGTAAGGGTAAGGGTAAGGGTAAGGGTAAGGGTAAGGGTAAGAGTAAGGGTAAGGGTAAGCTTAAGGGTAAGCTTAAGGGTAAAAGCAAGGGTAAGGGTAAGGGTAAGGGTAAGGGTAAGGGTAAGCTTAAGGGTAAAAGCAAGGGTAAGGGTAAGGGTAAGGGTAAGGGTAAGGGTAAGGGTAAGGGTAAGGGTAAGGGTAAGGGTAAGGGTAGGCTTAAGGGTAAGGGTAAGGGTAAGGGTAAGCTTAAGGGTAAAAGCAAGGGTAAGGGTAAGGGTAAGGGTAAGGGTAAGGGTAAGGGTAAAGGTAAGGGTAAGCCTAAGGGTAAAAGCAAGGGTAAGGGTAAGGGTAAGGGTAAGGGTAAGGGTAAGGGTAAGGGTAAGGGTAAGGGTAAGCTTAAGGGTAAAAGCAAGGGTAAGGGTAAGGGTAAGGGTAAGGGTAAGGGTAAGGGTAAGGGTAAGGGTAAGGGTAAGGGTAAGCTTAAGGGTAAAAGCAAGGGTAAGGGTAAGGGTAAGGGTAAGGGTAAGGGTAAGGGTAAGGGTAAGGGTAAGGGTAAGGGTAAGGGTAAGGGTAAGGGTAAGGGTAATGGTAAGGGTAAGCTTAAGGGTAAAAGCAAGGGTAAGGGTAAGGGTAAGGGTAAGGGTAAGGGTTAGGGTAAGGGTAAAGGTAAGGGTAAGCCTAAGGGTAAAAGCAAGGGTAAGGGTAAGGGTAAGGGTAAGGGTAAGGGTAAGGGTAAGGGTAAGGGTAAGGGTAAGGGTAAGGGTAAGAGTAAGGGTAAGGGTAAGGGTAAGCTTAAGGGTAAAAGCAAGGGTAAGGGTAAGGGTAAGGGTAAGGGTAAGCCTAAGGGTAAAAGCAAGGGTAAGGGTAAGGTTAAGGGTAAGGGTAAGGGTAAGCTTAAGGGTAAAAGCAAGGGTAAGGGTAAGGGTAAGGGTAAGGGTAAGGGTAAGGGTAAGCTTAAGGGTAAAAGCAAGGGTAAGGGTAAGGGTGGGGGTAAGGGTAAGGGTAAGGGTAAGGGTAAAGGTAAGGGTAAGCCTAAGAGTAAAAGCAAGGGTAAGGGTAAGGGTAAGGGTAAGGGTAAGGGTAAGGGTAAGGGTAAGGGTAAGGGTAAGCTTAAGGGTAAAAGCAAGGGTAAGGATAAGGGTAAGGGTAAGGGTAAGGGTAAGGGTAAGGGTAAGGGTAAGGGTAAGGGTAAGGGTAAGCTTAAGGGTAAAAGCAAGGGTAAGGGTAAGGGTAAGGGTAAGGGTAAGGGTAAAGGTAAGGGTAAGCCTAAGGGTAAAAGCAAGGGTAAGGGTAAGGGTAAGGGTAAGGGTAAGGGTAAGGGTAAGGGTAAGGGTAAGGGTAAGGGTAAGGGTAAGCTTAAGGGTAAAAGCAAGGGTAAGGGTAAGGGTAAGGGTAAGGGTAAGGGTAAGGGTAAGGGTAAGCTTAAGGGTAAAAGCAAGGGTAAGGGTAAGGGTAAGGGTAAGGGTAAGGGTAAGGGTAAGGGTAAGGGTAAGGGTAAGGGTAAGGGTAAGGGTAAGGGTAAGGGTAATGGTAAGGGTAAGCTTAAGGGTAAAAGCAAGGGTAAGGGTAAGGGTAAGGGTAAGGGTAAGGGTAAGGGTTAGGGTAAGGGTAAAGGTAAGGGTAAGCCTAAGGGTAAAAGCAAGGGTAAGGGTAAGGGTAAGGGTAAGGGTAAGGGTAAGGGTAAGGGTAAGGGTAAGGGTAAGGGTAAGGGTAAGGGTAAGGGTAAGGGTAAGAGTAAGGGTAAGGGAAAGGGTAACGGTAAGGGTAAAGGTAAAGGTAAGGTTAAGCCTAAGGGTAAAAGCAAGGGTAAGGGTAAGGGTAAGGGTAAGGGTAAGGGTAAGGGTAAGGGTAAGGGTAAGGGTAAGGGTAAGGGTAAGGGTAAGCTTAAGGGTAAGGGTAAGGGTAAGGGTAACGGTAAGGGTAAAGGTAAAGGTAAGGTTAAGCCTAAGGGTAAAAGCAAGGGTAAGGGTAAGGGTAAGGGTAAGGGTAAGGGTAAGGGTAAGGGTAAGGGTAAGGGTAAGGGTAAGGGTAAGGGTAAGGGTAAGCTTAAGGGTAAGGGTAAGGGTAAGGGTAACGGTAAGGGTAAAGGTAAAGGTAAGGTTAAGCCTAAGGGTAAAAGCAAGGGTAAGGGTAAGGGTAAGGGTAAGGGTAAGGGTAAGGGTAAGGGTAAGGGTAAGGGTAAGGGTAAGGGTAAGGGTAAGCTTAAGGGTAAGGGTAAGGGTAAGGGTAACGGTAAGGGTAAAGGTAAAGGTAAGGTTAAGCCTAAGGGTAAAAGCAAGGGTAAGGGTAAGGGTAAGGGTAAGGGTAAGGGTAAGGGTAAGGGTAAGGGTAAGGGTAAGGGTAAGGGTAAGCTTAAGGGTAAGGGTAAGGGTAAGGGTAACGGTAAGGGTAAAGGTAAAGGTAAGGTTAAGCCAAAGGGTAAAAGCAAGGGTAAGGGTAAGGGTAAGGGTAAGGGTAAGGGTAAGGGTAAGGGTAAGGGTAAGGGTAAGGGTAAGGGTAAGGGTAAGCTTAAGGGTAAGGGTAAGGGTAAGGGTAACGGTAAGGGTAAAGGTAAAGGTAAGGTTAAGCCTAAGGGTAAAAGCAAGGGTAAGGGTAAGGGTAAGGGTAAGGGTAAGGGTAAGAGTAAGGGTAAGGGTAAGGGTAAGGGTAAGCTTAAGGGTAAAAGCAAGGATAAGGGTAAGGGTAAGGGTAAGGGTAAGCCTAAGGGTAAAAGCAAGGGTAAGGGTAAGGGTAAGGGTAAGGGTAAGCTTAAGGGTAAAAGCAAGGGTAAGGGTAAGGGTAAGGGTAAGGGTAAGGGTAAGGGTAAGCTTAAGGGTAAAAGCAAGGGTGAGGGTAAGGGTAAGGGTAAGGGTAAGGGTAAGGGTAAGGGTAAGGGTAAGGGTAAGGGTAAGCTTAAGGGTAAAAGCAAGGGTAAGGGTAAGGGTAAGGGTAAGGGTAAGGGTAAGGGTAAGGGTAAGGGTAAGGGTAAGCTTAAGGGTAAAAGCAAGGGTAAGGGTAAGGGTAAGGGTAAGGGTAAGGGTAAAGGTAAGGGTAAGCCTAAGGGTAAAAGCAAGGGTAAGGGTAAGGGTAAGGGTAAGGGTAAGGGTAAGGGTAAGGGTAAGGGTAAGGGTAAGGGTAAGGGTAAGGGTAAGGGTAAGGGTAAGGGTAAGGGTAAGGGTAAGGGTAAGGGTAAGGGTAAGGGTAAGGGTAAGGGTAAGCTTAAGGGTAAAAGAAAGGGTAAGGGTAAGGGTAAGGGTAAGGGTAAGCCTAAGGGTAAAAGCAAGGGTAAGGGTAAGGGTAAGGGTAAGGGTAAGGGTAAGGGTAAGCTTAAGGGTAAAAGCAAGGGTAAGGGTAAGGGTAAGGGTAAGGGTAAGGGTAAGGGTAAGCTTAAGGGTAAAAGCAAGTGTAAGGGTAAGGGTAAGGGTAAGGGTAAGGGTAAGGGTAAGGGTAAGGGTAAGGGTAAGGGTTAAGGTAAGGGTAAGCCTAAGGGTAAAAGCAAGGGTAAGGGTAAGGGTAAGGGTAAGGGTAAGGGTAAGGGTAAGGGTAAGGGTAAGGGTAAGCTTAAGGGTAAAAGCAAGGGTAAGGGTAAGGTTAAGGGTAAGGGTAAGGGTAAGGGTAAGGGTAAGGGTAAGGGTAAGGGTAAGCTTAAGGGTAAGGGTAAGGGTAAGGGTAAGGGTAAGCTTAAGGGTAAAAGCAAGGGTAAGGGTAAGGGTAAGGGTAAGGGTAAGCTTAAGGGTAAAAGCAAGGGTAAGGGTAAGGGTAAGGGTAAGGGTAAGGGTAAGGGTAAGGGTAAGGGTAAGCTTAAGGGTAAGGGTAAGGGTAAGGGTAAGGGTAAGCTTAAGGGTAAAAGCAAGGGTAAGGGTAAGGGTAAGGGTAAGGGTAAGGGTAAGCTTAAGGGTAAGGGTAAGGGTAAGGGTAAGCTTAAGGGTAAAAGCAAGGGTAAGGTTAAGGGTAAGGGTAAGGGTAAGGGTAAGGGTTAGGGTAAGCTTAAGGGTAAGGGTAAGGGTAAGGGTAAGGGTAAGCTTAAGGGTAAAAGCAAGGGTAGGGGTAAGGGTAAGGGTAAGGGTAAGGGTAAGGGTAAGGGTAAGGGTAAGAGTAAGGGTAAGGGTAAGCTTAAGGGTAAGCTTAAGGGTAAAAGCAAGGGTAAGGGTAAGGGTAAGGGTAAGGGTAAGGGTAAGCTTAAGGGTAAAAGCAAGGGTAAGGGTAAGGGTAAGGGTAAGGGTAAGGGTAAGGGTAAGGGTAAGGGTAAGGGTAAGGGTAGGCTTAAGGGTAAGGGTAAGGGTAAGGGTAAGCTTAAGGGTAAAAGCAAGGGTAAGGGTAAGGGTAAGGGTAAGGGTAAGGGTAAAGGTAAGGGTAAGCCTAAGGGTAAAAGCAAGGGTAAGGGTAAGGGTAAGGGTAAGGGTAAGGGTAAGGGTAAGGGTAAGGGTAAGGGTAAGGGTAAGGGTAAGGGTAAGCTTAAGGGTAAAAGCAAGGGTAAGGGTAAGGGTAAGGGTAAGGGTAAGTGTAAGGGTAAGGGTAAGGGTAAGGGTAAGCTTAAGGGTAAAAGCAAGGGTAAGGGTAAGGGTAAGGGTAAGGGTAAGGGTAAGGGTAAGGGTAAGGGTAAGGGTAAGGGTAAGGGTAAGGGTAAGGGTAAGGGTAAGGGTAAGGGTAAGGGTAATGGTAAGGGTAAGCTTAAGGGTAAAAGCAAGGGTAAGGGTAAGGGTAAGGGTAAGGGTAAGGGTTAGGGTAAGGGTAAAGGTAAGGGTAAGCCTAAGGGTAAAAGCAAGGGTAAGGGTAAGGGTAAGGGTAAGGGTAAGGGTAAGGGTAAGGGTAAGGGTAAGGGTAAGGGTAAGGGTAAGGGTAAGAGTAAGGGTAAGGGTAAGGGTAAGCTTAAGGGTAAAAGCAAGGGTAAGGGTAAGGGTAAGGGTAAGGGTAAGCCTAAGGGTAAAAGCAAGGGTAAGGGTAAGGTTAAGGGTAAGGGTAAGGGTAAGCTTAAGGGTAAAAGCAAGGGTAAGGGTAAGGGTAAGGGTAAGGGTAAGGGTAAGCTTAAGGGTAAAAGCAAGGGTAAGGGTAAGGGTGGGGGTAAGGGTAAGGGTAAGGGTAAGGGTAAAGGTAAGGGTAAGCCTAAGAGTAAATAAGAGTAAAAGCAAGGGTAAGGGTAAGGGTAAGGGTAAGGGTAAGGGTAAGGGTAAGGGTAAGGGTAAGCTTAAGGGTAAAAGCAAGGGTAAGGATAAGGGTAAGGGTAAGGGTAAGGGTAAGGGTAAGGGTAAGGGTAAGGGTAAGGGTAAGGGTAAGGGTAAGCTTAAGGGTAAAAGCAAGGGTAAGGGTAAGGGTAAGGGTAAGGGTAAGGGTAAGGGTAAAGGTAAGGGTAAGCCTAAGGGTAAAAGCAAGGGTAAGGTTAAGGGTAAGGGTAAGGGTAAGGGTAAGGGTGAGGGTAAGGGTAAGGGTAAGGGTAAGGGTAAGCTTAAGGGTAAAAGCAAGGGTAAGGGTAAGGGTAAGGGTAAGGGTAAGGGTAAGGGTAAGGGTAAGGGTAAGGGTAAGCTTAAGGGTAAAAGCAAGGGTAAGGGTAAGGGTAAGGGTAAGGGTAAGGGTAAGGGTAAGGGTAAGGGTAAGGGTAAGGGTAAGGGTAATGGTAAGGGTAAGCTTAAGGGTAAAAGCAAGGGTAAGGGTAAGGGTAAGGGTAAGGGTAAGGGTAAGGGTTAGGGTAAGGGTAAAGGTAAGGGTAAGCCTAAGGGTAAAAGCAAGGGTAAGGGTAAGGGTAAGGGTAAGGGTAAGGGTAAGGGTAAGGGTAAGGGTAAGGGTAAGGGTAAGGGTAAGGGTAAGGGTAAGGGTAAGAGTAAGGGTAAGGGTAAGGGTAAGCTTAAGGGTAAAAGCAAGGGTAAGGGTAAGGGTAAGGGTAAGGGTAAGCCTAAGGGTAAAAGCAAGGGTAAGGGTAAGGTTAAGGGTAAGGGTAAGGGTAAGCTTAAGGGTAAAAGCAAGGGTAAGGGTAAGGGTAAGGGTAAGGGTAAGGGTAAGCTTAAGGGTATAAGCAAGGGTAAGGGTAAGGGTGAGGGTAAGGGTAAGGGTAAGGGTAAAGGTAAGGGTAAGCCTAAGAGTAAAAGCAAGGGTAAGGGTAAGGGTAAGGGTTTGGGTAAGGGTAAGGGTAAGGGTAAGGGTAAGGGTAAGGGTAAGCTTAAGGGTAAAAGCAAGGGTAAGGATAAGGGTAAGGGTAAGGGTAAGGGTAAGGGTAAGGGTAAGGGTAAGGGTAAGGGTAAGGGTAAGCTTAAGGGTAAAAGCAAGGGTAAGGGTAAGGGTAAGGGTAAGGGTATGGGTAAGGGTAAGGGTAAGGGTAAGCTTAAGGGTAAAAGCAAGGGTAAGGGTTAGGGTAAGGGTAAGGGTAAGGGTAAGGGTAAGTGTAAGCTTAAGGGTAAAAGCAAGGGTAAGGGTAAGGGTAAGGGTAAGGGTAAGGGTAAGGGTAAGGGTAAGGGTAAAGGTAAGGGTAAGCCTAAGGGTAAAAGCAAGGGTAAGGGTAAGGGTAAGGGTAAGGGTAAGGGTAAGGGTAAGGGTAAGGGTAAGGGTAAGGGTAAGGGTAAGGGTAAGGGTAAGGGTAAGGGTAAGGGTAAGGGTAAGGGTAAGCTTAAGTGTATAAGCAAGGGTAAGGGTAAGGGTAAGGGTGAGGGTAAGGGTAAGGGTAAGGGTAAGGGTGAGGGTAAGCTTAAGGGTAAAAGCAAGGGTAAGGGTAAGGGTAAGGGTAAGGGTAAGGGTAAGGGTAAGGGTAAGGGTAAGGGTAAGGGTAAGGGTAAGCTTAAGAGTAAAAGCAAGGGTAAGCGTAAGGGTAAGGGTAAGGGTAAGGGTAAGGGTAAGGGTAAGGGTAAAGGTAAGGTTAAGCCTAAGGGTAAAAGCAAGGGTAAGGGTAAGGGTAAGGGTAAGGGTAAGGGTAAGGGTAAGGATAAGGGTAAGCTTAAGGGTAAAAGCAAGGGTAAGGGTAAGGGTAAGGGTAAGGGTAAGCCTAAGGGTAAAAGCAAGGGTAAGGGTAAGGGTAAGGGTAAGGGTAAGGGTGCCCTTACCCTTACCATTACCCTCACCCTTACCCTTGCTTTTACCCTTGAGCTTACCCCTACCGTTACCCTTACCCTTACCCTTACCCTTACCCTTACCCTTACCCTTACCCTTACCCTTACCCTTACCCTTACCCTTACCCTTACCCTTACCCTTGCTTTTACCCTTAGGCTTACCCTTACCTTTACCCTCACCCTTACCCTTACCCTCACCCTTACCCTTACCCTTACCCTTACCCTTACCCTTGCTTTTACCCTTAAGCTTACCCTTACCCTTACCCTTACCCTTACCCTTACCCTTACCCTTTCCCTTACCTTTACCCTTACCCTTTCCCTTGCTTTTACCCTTAAGCTTACCCTTACCCTTACCCTTACCCTTACCCTTACCCTTACCCTTACCCTTGCTTTTACCCTAAAGCTTACCCTTACCCTTACCCTTACCCTTACCCTTACCCTTACCCTTACCCTTACCCTTGCTTTTACCCTAAAGCTTACCCTTACCCTTACCCTTACCCTTACCCTTACCCTTACCCTTACCCTTACCCTTACCCTTACCCTTACCCTTACCCTTACCCTTACCCTTACCCTTACCCTTACCCTTACCCTTACCCTTACCCTTACCCTTGCTTTTACCCTTAAGCTTACCCTTACCCTTACCCTTGCTTTTACCCTTAAGCTTACCCTTACCCTTACCCTTACCCTTACCCTTACCCTTACCCTTACCCTTACCCTTACCCTTGCTTTTACCCTTAAGCTTACCCTTACCCTTACCCTTACCCTTACCCTTACCCTTACCCTTACCCTTACCCTTACCCTTACCCTTACCCTTACCCTTACCCTTACCCTTACCCTTACCCTTACCCTTGCTTTTACCCTTAGGCTTACCCTTACCTTTACCCTTACCCTTACCCTTACCCTTACCCTTACCCTTACCCTTACCCTTACCCTTGCTTTTACCCTTAAGCTTACCCTTACCCTTACCCTTACCCTTACCCTTACCCTTACCCTTGCTTTTACCCTTAAGCTTACCCTTACCCTTACCCTTACCCTTACCCTTACCCTTGCTTTTACCCTTAGGCTTACCCTTACCCTTACCCTTACCCTTACCCTTGCTTTTACCCTTAAGCTTACCCTTACCCTTACCCTTACCCTTACCCTTACCCTTACCCTTACCCTTACCCTTACCCTTACCCTTACCCTTACCCTTACCCTTACCCTTACCCTTACCCTTACCCTTACCCTTACCCTTACCCTTACCCTTACCCTTGCTTTTACCCTTAGGCTTACCCTTACCTTTACCCTTACCCTTACCCTTACCCTTACCCTTACCCTTACCCTTACCCTTACCCTTGCTTTTACCCTTAAGCTTACCCTTACCCTTACCCTTACTCTTACCCTTACCCTTACCCTTACCCTTACCCTTACCCTTACCCTTGCTTTTACCCTTAAGCTTACCCTTACCCTTACCCTTACCCTTACCCTTACCCTTACCCTCACCCTCACCCTCACCCTTGCTTTTAACCTTAAGCTTACCCTTACCCTTACCCTTACCCTTACCCTTACCCTTGCTTAGGGTAAAAGCAAGGGTAAGGGTAAGGGTAAGGTTAAGGGTAAGGGTAAGGGTAAGGGTAAGGGTAAGGGTAAGCTTAAGGGTAAAAGCAAGGGTAAGGGTAAGGGTAAGGGTAAGGGTAAGGGTAAGGGTAAGGGTAAGGGTAAGGGTAAGGGTAATGGTAAGGGTAAGGGTAAGGGTAAGTGTAAGGGTAAGGGTAAGGGTAAGCTTAAGGGTAAAAGCAAGGGTAAGGGTAAGGGTAAGGGTAAGGGTAAGGGTAAGGGTAAGGGTAAGGGTAAGGGTAAGGGTAAGCTTAAGGGTAAAAGCAAGGGTAAGGGTTAGGGTAAGGGTAAGGGTAAGGGTAAGGGTAAGCTTGAGGGTAAAAGCAAGGGTAAGGGTAAGGGTAAGGGCAAGGGTAAAGGTAAGGGTAAGCCTAAGGGTAAAAGCAAGGGTAAGGGTAAGGTTAAGGGTAAGGGTAAGGGTAAGGGTAAGGGTAAGGGTAAGGGTAAGGGTAAGGGTAAGGGTAAGCTTAAGGGTATAAGCAAGGATAAGGGTAAGGGTAAGGGTGAGGGTAAGGGTAAGGGTAAGGGTAAGCTTAAGGGTAAAAGCAAGGGTAAGGGTAAGGGTAAGGGTAAGGGTAAGGGTAAGGGTAAGGGTAAGGGTAAGGGTAAGCTTAAGGGTAAAAGCAAGGGTAAGGATAAGGGTAAGGGTAAGGGTAAGGGTAAGGGTAAGGGTAAAGGTTAGGGTAAGCCTAAGGGTAAAAGCAAGGGTAAGGGTAAAGGTAAGGGTAAGGGTAAGGGTAAGGGTAAGGGTAAGGGTAAGGGTAAGGGTAAGCTTAAGGGTAAAAGCAAGGGTAAGGGTAAGGGTAAGGGTAAGGGTAAGCCTAAGGGTAAAACAAGGGTAAGGGTAAGGGTAAGGGTAAGGGTAAGGGTAAGCTTAAGGGTAAAAGCAAGGGTAAGGGTAAGGGTAAGGGTGAGGGTAAGGGTAAGCTTAAGGGTTAAAGCAAGGGTAAGGGTAAGGGTAAGGGTAAGGGTAAGGGTAAGGGTAAAGGTAAGGGTAAGCCTAAGGGTAAAAGCAAGGGTAAGGGTAAGGGTAAGGGTAAGGGTAAGGGTAAGGGTAAGGGTAAGGGTAAGGGTAAGGGTAAGGGTAAGGGTAAGGGTAAGGGTAAGGGTAAGGGTAAGGGTAAGCTTAAGGGTAAAAGCAAGGGTAAGGGTAAGGGTAAGGGTAAGGGTAAGGGTAAGGGTAAGGGTAAAATAAGGGTAAGCTTAAGGGTAAAAGCAAGGGTAAGGGTAAGGGTAAGGGTGAGGGTAAGGGTAAGGGTAAGGGTGAGCTTAAGGGTAAAAGCAAGGGTAAGGGTAAGGGTAAGGGTAAGGGTAAGGGTAAGGGTAAGGCTAAGGGTAAGGGTAAGGGTAAGGGTAAGCTTAAGGGTAAAAGCAAGGGTAAGGGTAAGGGTAAGGGTAAGGGTAAGGGTAATTGTAAGGGTAAGGGTAAAGGTAAGGGTAAGCCTAAGGGTAAAAGCAAGGGTAAGGGTAAGGGTTAGGTTAAGGGTAAGGGTAAGGGTAAGGGTAAGGGTAAGGGTAAGGGTAAGGGTAAGTGTAAGGGTAAGGGTAAGTGTAAGGGTAAGGGTAAGGGTAAGCTTAAGGGTAAAAGCAAAGGTAAGGGTAAGGGTAAGGGTAAGGTTAAGGGTAAGGGTAAGGGTAAGGGTAAGGGTAAGCTTAAGGGTAAGGGTAAGGGTAAGGGTAAAGGTAAGGGTAAGCCTAAGGGTAAAAGCAAGGGTAAGGGTAAGGGTTAGGGTGAGGGTAAGGGTAAGGGTAAGGGTAAGGGTAAGGGTAAGGGTAAGGGTAAGTGTAAGGGTAAGGGTAAGGGTAAGCTTAAGGGTAAAAGCAAGGGTAAGTGTAAGGGTAAGGGTAAGGGTAAGCTTAAGGGTAAAAGCAAGGGTAAGGGTAAGGGTAAGGGTAAGGGTAAGGGTAAGGGTAAGGGTAAGGGTAAGGGTAAGGGTAAGGGTAAGGGTAAGGGTAAGCTTAAGGGTAAGGGTAAGGGTAAGGGTAAGGGTAAGCCTAAGGGTAAAAGCAAGGGTAAGGGTAAGGGTAAGGGTAAGGGTAAGGGTAAGGGTAAGCTTAAGGGTAAAAGCAAGGGTAAGGGTAAGGGTAAGGGTAAGGGTAAGGGTAAGGGTAAGCTTAAGGGTAAAAGCAAGGGTAAGGGTAAGGGTAAGGGTAAGGGTAAGGGTAAGGGTAAAGGTAAGGGTAAGCCTAAGGGTAAAAGCAAGGGTAAGGGTAAGGGTAAGGGTAAGGGTAAGGGTAAGGGTAAGGGTAAGGGTAAGGGTAAGGGTAAGCTTAAGGGTAAAAGCAAGGGTAAGGGTAAGGGTAAGGGTAAGGGTAAGGGTAAGGGTAAGGGTAAGGGTAAGGGTGAGGGTAAGGGTAAAGGTAAGGGTAAGGGTAAGGGTAAGGGTAAGGGTAAGCTTAAGGGTAAAAGCAAGGGTGAGGGTAAGGGTAAGGGTAAGGGTAAGGGTAAGGGTAAGGGTAAGGGTAAGGGTAAGGGTAAGGGTAAGGGTAAGGGTAAGCTTAAGGGTAAAAGCAAGGGTAAGGGTAAGGGTAAGGGTAAGAGTAAGGGTAAGGGTAAGGGTAATGGTAAGGGTAAGCCTAAGGGTTAAAGCAAGGGTAAGGGTAAGGGTAAGGGTAAGGGTAAGGGTAAGGGTAAGCTTAAGGGTAAAAGCAAGGGTAAGGGTAAGGGTAAGGGTAAGGGTAAGGGTAAGGGTAAGGGTAAGGGTAAGGGTAAGGGTAAGCTTAAGGGTAAGGATAAGGGTAAGGGTAAAAGCAAGGGTAAGGGTAAGAGTAAGGGTAAGGGTAAGGGTAAGGGTAAGGGTAAGCTTAATGGTAAAAGCAAGGGTAAGGGTAAGGGTAAGGGTAAGGGTAAGGGTAAGGGTAAGGGTAAGCTTAAGGGTAAGGGTAAGGGTAAGGGTAAGGGTAAGCTTAAGGGTAAAAGCAAGGGTAAGGGTAAGGGTAAGGGTAAGGGTAAGGGTAAGGGTAAGGGTAAGGGTAAGGGTAAGGGTAAGGGTAAGGGTAAGCTTAAGGGTAAAAGCAAGGGTAAGGGTAAGGGTAGGGGTAAGGGTAAGGGTAAGGGTAAGGGTAAGGGTAAGGGTAAGGGTAAGCTTAAGGGTAAAAGCAAGGGTAAGGGTAAGGGTAAGGGTAAGGGTAAGGGTAAGGGTAAGGGTAAGGGTAAGGGTAAGGGTAAGGGTAAAGGTAAGGGTAAGCCTAAGGGTAAAAGCAAGGGTAAGGGTAAGGGTAAGGGTAAGGGTAAGAGTAAGGGTAAGGGTAAGGGTAAGGGTAAGCTTAAGGGTAAAAGCAAGGGTAAGGGTAAGGGTAAGGGTAAGGGTAAGCCTAAGGGTAAAAGCAAGGGTAAGGGTAAGGGTAAGGGTAAGGGTAAGGGTAAGCTTAAGGGTAAAAGCAAGGGTAAGGGTAAGGGTAAGGGTAAGGGTAAGGGTAAGCTTAAGGGTAAAAGCAAGGGTTAGGGTAAGGGTAAGGGTAAGGGTAAGGGTAAGGGTAAGGGTAAGGGTAAGGGTAAGCTTAAGGGTAAAAGCAAGGGTAAGGGTAAGGGTAAGGGTAAGGGTAAGGGTAAGGGTAAGGGTAAGGGTAAGGGTAAGGGTAAGGGTAAGGGTAAAGGTAAGGGTAAGGGTAAGGGTAAGGGTAAGGGTAAGGGTAAGGGTAAGGGTAAGGGTAAGGGTAAGGGTAAGGGTAAGGGTAAGGGTAAGGGTAAGCTTAAGGGTAAAAGCAAGGGTAAGGGTAAGGGTAAGGGTAAGGGTAAGCCTAAGGGTAAAAGCAAGGGTAAGGGTAAGGGTAAGGGTAAGGGTAAGGGTAAGCTTAAAGGTAAAAGCAAGGGTAAGGGTAAGGGTAAGGGAAAGGGTAAGGGTAAGGGTAAGCTTAAGGGTAAAAGCAAGGGTAAGGGTAAGGGTAAGGGTAAGGGTAAAGGTAAGGGTAAGCCTCAGGGTAAAAGCAAGGGTAAGGGTAAGGGTAAGGGTAAGGGTAAGGGTAAGGGTAAGGGTAAGGGTAAGGGTAAGGGTAAGGGTAAGGGTAACTTAAGCTTTTACCCTTAAGCTTACCCTAAGGGTAAGGGTAAGGGTAAGGGTAAGCTTAAGGGTAAAAGCAAGGGTAAGGGTAAGGGTAAGGGTAAGCCTAAGGGTAAAAGCAAGGGTAAGGGTAAGGGTAAGGGTAAGGGTAAGCTTAAGGGTAAAAGCAAGGGTAAGGGTAAGGGTAAGGGTAAGGGTAAGGGTAAGGGTAAGGGTAAGCTTAAGGGTAAAAGCAAGGGTGAGGGTAAGGGTAAGGGTAAGGGTAAGGGTAAGGGTAAGG
Source organism: Myrrha octodecimguttata (assembly GCA_958510865.1). NCBI lineage: Eukaryota > Metazoa > Arthropoda > Insecta > Coleoptera > Coccinellidae > Myrrha > Myrrha octodecimguttata. The sequence goes on from CAUEHS010000908.1 coordinate 48,892, forward strand.
GTAAGGGTAAGGGTAAGCTTAAGGGTAAAAGCAAGGGTAAGGGTAAGGGTAAGGGTAAGGGTAAGGGTAAGGGTAAGGGTAAGGGTAAGGGTAAGGGTAAGGGTAAAGGTAAGGGTAAGGGTAAGGGTAAGGGTAAGGGTAAGGGTAAGGGTAAGGGTAAGGGTAAGGGTAAGGGTAAGGGTTAGGGTAAAGGTAAGCTTAAGGGTAAAAGCAAGGGTAAGGGTAAGGGTAAGGGTAAGGGTAAGCCTAAGGGTAAAAGCAAGGGTAAGGGTAAGGGTAAGGGTAAGGGTAAGGGTAAGCTTAAAGGTAAAAGCAAGGGTAAGGGTAAGGGTAAGGGAAAGGGTAAGGGTAAGGGTAAGCTTAAGGGTAAAAGCAAGGGTAAGGGTAAGGGTAAGGGTAAGGGTAAGGGTAAGGGTAAGGGTAAGGGTAAGGGTAAAGGTAAGGGTAAGCCTAAGGGTAAAAGCAAGGGTAAGGGTAAGGGTAAGGGTAAGGGTAAGGGTAAGGGTAAGGGTAAGGGTAAGGGTAAGCTTAAGGGTAAAAGCAAGGGTAAGGGTAAGGGTAAGGGTAAGGGTAAGGGTAAGGGTAAGGGTAAGGGTAAGGGTAAGGGTAAGGGTAAGGGTAAGGGTAAGGGTAAGGGTAAGCTTAAGGGTAAGGGTAAGGGTTAGGGTAAGGGTAAGCTCAAGGGTAAAAGCAAGGGTAAGGGTAAGGGTAAGGGTAAGGGTAAGGGTAAGCTTAAGGGTAAAAGCAAGGGTAAGGGTAAGGGTAAGGGTAAGGGTAAGGGTAAGGGTAAGGGTAAGGGTAAGGGTAAGGGTAAGGGTAAGGGTAAGGGTAAGGGTAAGGGTAAGGGTAAGGGTAAGGGTAAGGGTAAGGGTAAGGGTAAGGGTAAGGGTAAGCTTAAGGGTAAAAGCAAGGGTAAGGGTAAGGGTAAGGGTATGGGTAAGGGTAAGGGTAAGGGTATGGGTAAGCTTAAGGGTAAGGGTAAGGGTAAGGGTAAGGGTAAGCTTAAGGGTAAAAGCAAGGGTAAGGGTAAGGGTAAGGGTAAGGGTAAGGGTAAGCTTAAGGGTAAGGGTAAGGGTAAGGGTAAGGGTAAGCTTAAGGGTAAAAGCAAGGGTAAGGGTAAGGGTAAGGGTAAGGGTAAGGGTAAGGGTAAGGGTAAGGGTAAGGGTAAGGGTAAGGGTAAGGGTAAGGGTAAGCTTAAGGGTAAGGGTAAGGGTAAGGGTAAGGGTAAGCTTAAGGGTAAAAGCAAGGGTAAGGGTAAGGGTAAGGGTAAGCTTAAGGGTAAAAGCAAGGGTAAGGGTAAGGGTAAGGGTAAGGGTAAGGGTAAGGGTAAGGGTAAGGGTAAGGGTAAGGGTAAGGGTAAGCTTAAGGGTAAGGGTAAGGGTAAGGGTAAGGGTAAGCTTAAGGGTAAAAGCAAGGGTAAGGGTAAGGGTAAGGGTAAGGGTAAGGGTAAGGGTAAGGGTAAGGGTAAGGGTAAGGGTAAGGGTAAGGGTAAGCTTGAGGGTAAAAGTAAGGGTAAGGGTAAGGGTAAGTGTAAGGGTAAGGGTAAGGGTAAGGGTAAGCTTAAGGGTAAAAGCAAGGGTAAGGGTAAGGGTAAGGGTAAGGGTAAGGGTAAGGGTAAGGGTAAAGGTAAGGGTAAGCCTAAGGGTAAAAGCAAGGGTAAGGGTAAGGGTAAGGGTAAGGGTAAGGGTAAGGGTAAGGGTAAGGGTAAGGGTAAGGGTAAGGGTAAGGGTAAGGGTAAGGGTAAGCTTAAGGGTAAAAGCAAGGGTAAGGGTAAGGGTAAGGGTAAGGGTAAGCCTAAGGGTAAAAGCAAGGGTAAGGGTAAGGGTAAGGGTAAGGGTAAGCTTAAGGGTAAAAGCAAGGGTAAGGGTAAGGGTAAGGCTTACCCTTACCCTTACCCTTACCCTTGCTTTTACCCTTAAGCTTACCCTTACCCTTACCCTCACCCTCACCCTTACCCTTACCCTTACCCTTACCCTTACCCTTACCCTTTCCCTTACCCTTACCCTTACCCTTACCCTTACCTTTACCCTTACCCTTACCCTTACCCTTGCTTTTACCCTTAGGCTTACCCTTACCTTTACCCTTACCCTTACCCTTACCCTTACCCTTGCTTTTACCCTTAAGCTTACCCTTACCCTTACCCTTACCCTTACCCTTACCCTTACCCTTGCTTTTACCCTAAAGCTTACCCTTACCCTTACCCTTACCCTTAAGCTTACCCTCACCCTTACCCTTACCCTTACCCTTATCCTTACCCTTGCTTTTACCCTTACCCTTACCCTTGCTTTTACACTTACCCTTACCCTTACCCTTACCCTTGCTTTTACCCTTAAGCTTACCCTTACCCTTACCCTTACCCTTACCCTTACCCTTACCCTTACCCTTACCCTTACCCTTACCCTTACCCTTACCCTTACCCTTACCCTTACCCTTACCCTTACCCTTGCTTTTACCCTTACCCTTACCCTTACCCTTACCCTTACCCTTACCCTTACCCTTACCCTTACCCTTACCCTTACCCTTACCCTTACCCTTACCCTTAGCTTAGCTTAGCTTAAGGGTAAAAGCAAGGGTAAGGGTAAGGGTAAGGGTAAGGGTTAGCCTAAGGGTAAAAGCAAGGGTAAGGGTAAGGGTAAGGGTAAGGGTAAGTGTAAGCTTTAGGGTAAAAGCAAGGGTAAGGGTAAGGGTAAGGGTAAGGGTAAGGGTAAGGGTAAGGGTAAGGGTAAGGGTAAGGGTAAGGGTAAGGGTAAGCTTAAGGGTAAAAGCAAGGGTAAGGGTAAGGGTAAGGGTAAGGGTAAGGGTAAGGGTAAGGGTAAGGGTAAGGGTAAGGTTAAGGGTAAGGGTAAGGGTAAGCTTAAGGGTAAAAGCAAGGGTAAGGGTAAGGGTAAGGGTAAGGGTAAGGGTAAGGGTAAGGGTAAGGGTAAGGGTAAAGGTAAGGGTAAGCCTAAGGGTAAAAGCAAGGGTAAGGGTAAGGGTAAGGGTAAGGGTAAGGGTAAGCTTAAGGGTAAAAGCAAGGGTAAGGGTAAGGGTAAGGGTAAGGGTAAGCCTAAGGGTAAAAGCAAGGGTAAGGGTAAGGGTAAGGGTAAGGGTAAGGGTAAGCTTAAGGGTAAAAGCAAGGGTAAGGATAAGGGTAAGGGTAAGGGTAAGGGTAAGGGTAAAAGCAAGGGTAAGGGTAAGGGTAAGGGTAAGGGTAAGGGTAAGGGTAAGGGTAAGGGTAAGGGTAAGGGTAAGGGTAAGGGTAAGCTTAAGGGTAAAAGCAAGAGTAAGGGTAAGGGTAAGGGTAAGGGTAAGGGTAAGCTTAAGGGTAAAAGCAAGGGTAAGGGTAAGGGTAAGGGTAAGGGTAAGGGTAAGGGTAAGGGTAAGGGTTAGGGTAAGGGTAAGGGTAAGGGTAGGGGTAAGGGTAAGGGTAAGGGTAAGGGTAAGGGTAAAGGTAAGGGTAAGCCTAAGGGTATATATATATATATATAAATATATATATATATATATACATATATATATATATATATATATATATATATATATATATATATATATATATATATATATATATGTTTGTGATATGATCACTTCAGGGACACATTTTGTATATCAACGTATATAGGTTAATTTGGTCATATATATATTGGGGTTTCCAAAAATACCCGAAATATGAGAATCAATAGAGCCGTTTGGAATTCAAAAGCGTTTTGGGAAAATTAGTATACTTCCAGGACATTTCATTGGAAAACGAATATGTGAAGTGAAACAGAGGAGTATATATCTTAATTAAGTCATACATATGTTGGGTGTTGCGAAAATATCCAAAAAATAAGAATCGATACAGCCGTTTGAAAATCAAAAGAGTTTCAGGAAAAACAGTATACTTCCGGGACATTTCATGGGAATGAATATGTGAAGTTATACATAAGAGTATATAGGTTTATTTGGTCATATATATGTTGGAATTTTGATTAATATCCGAAAAATTCGAATCAATACAGCCGTTTTAAATTCAAAAGAGTTTTGGAAAAAACAGTATTCTTCCAGGACATTCCAATGGCAAAAGCATATGTGAGGTGATTAATAAGAGTATATAGGTTAATTTGGTCATATATATGTTGGGGTTTCCATTAATATCCGAAAAATGAGAATCAATATAACCGTTTCAAATTCAAAGAGTTTTGGGAAAAATGGTATTCTTCCAGGACACTCCATTGGCAAACGAATTTGTGAAGTAATAAACAAGAGCTTATGTATTATTTCTATTATATGTCACATAGGTTATTCGGAAATAATGGAAAAAATATAGGTTAAAACACGATTTTCCAATACAGGCAAAGTATGTAATCCATACCGTGTACATATACATATGTAATTTCAACCATAGTTGAATGAGTCAATAAGAATCATGTCATGTTGAATGTCTCATAATGTCATATGGCATATATCTTGTCAGATGACATTCGAGATCACGTTACGTTTGATATAGCATGACAGTGTACTCGACATGTCATTATAGCATACTATAGTTGAGTTCCGATATTCCTGGCCAGTACTTGTCAGTAAATTTTGACAGTCGATTTTACTGGCAGTGCTTTGGTAATTCTTCGTGTCAGTACGAAGCGTTTCGAAATTACTGTTACTGGCAAGTACTGATTGGAAATATCGGAACGCAACATATATCATGGACCACGCCATGTCATATGTCATCTGACATGATATGTCATGTCATATGACATATGTTACAATTATGCAATGCCAAAATAAAGAATAAAGAACGGTGTTTTATCATTATCATATATGATATTTCATTTTGGAAATTTCAGCTTCCGTTTGTAACGCAAAATCATGGTATGATATATGACATGGCATGCTTTATGGATTGTCACGCAAATTTGCATTGGAAACAACTTTTTGGATCGATTTTCCTCGGAAATAACATGAGTTATCAAAGACGGTTTGGTTTGCACCATTCCCTGAAATTTAATACCTGACAGAGTAGGCCAACCAGCAGAGGTTTTTTTCCCACTCAAAAGAAGAAGCAGCATTCCTACTTTTTAAAAATAGTTCGTAGTTGAAAACCCCGTCGTCGGCTCCAGCAAAATTGCTTTATCGGTCTATTAATAGGAATATTGTCAAAAATAAATCATACTTTCATAAAACTAATCAAACACGCTTTGAAAGCAAGCCGAAATAAAAAATGAGAAAGTCTCAATTCAATTCAATTTATAGTAAAAAAGCGTGGGGGTGCTTGATATTGAATGTTACAACCCCATGTCTTTTCACTGTAAGTTGAATTGATTGAATTGAAACATAAAATTTTTTCCTACTTTTTAGTTTGGTTGGCCTTCACAGGAAAAACCCTCATCAATATGAGACCGCAGACGTTTCGAATGTTTTCAAGTTTTTTTTCTCATAGTATCTGCATTTTAAAAGATATTGAACTGAAATTTCACATAGTTATCACATTTTAGAGTTCACAAAATGTGACATGCCGATTTCGATTGCAAATCAACAGGGTGATATTTTTTCCGGATCACTGTGCCCTATTATCCTCCTATTTTTTTGGTGAGCAACTGTTAGTTTTAATTTTTTAAACGAAGCTTCGTTGTTTAACTGAATTTTATGACCCCCTGTTGTTTTGTCATATCTAATTCCGATTTTGAGCAAAAAATTCGAATCCCATAAAATCTAGTTTGTAAGCTGCGTAGTAATTAATTCATTATAAGTTTTTACTGATATTTTCTGATCTGTAGAAATGATTCATAAAGATTATATAAAATCGTGCAATCATCTTTTGAAGTGCAGATACGAGGAAAAAAACTTGGAATAAATTCAAACCTAAACCACCTGTATCTCGAAAATTAAACGTTTGCGGTCCATTGTTATGGGACTCTTTCTGCTCAAATTTATGCGTGGAATCTTCGCTCTTAGTTTGTACCTGCAATTCAGTGAAACCCTGTATATCATTAATTCTGCGAATGAGAAAACCCAAGAAAGCTCGGCCGCCTAAGTACTTAACATACTTGTCAATTTTGAGAAGGTATCGATGAATGAAAATCATTCTGATTACACCAAAAAAATTTAACAGCGATTTTTCATTGCAAAACGTGCCCTCTCCATCTGAAAACAAGACTTCCTGACCTTGAAAAGACGTCTTTTAGTCGTCAAAACAATGACGTCCATTCCGAGACCATATTGTGTCGTCCCTTAAAGGTCATTCATTATTATTTGAGCCGCGTACAGACACGGGAGCAGAGCTGCTCATGAGAAGCTCGCGGAAAAATAGACGCAGTGAGGCAAGCTTGAGCGAGATGTGAGGCCAAGTCGAGCCGGCATTGGCTCGCGAGCCCCATTCGGTTGTATCCATCCAGTAGTCTGTACAGCGGCGTAGTCAGACGTTAATCATTTTTAATATCGAGTGTGATAACAGCGTATTAACTATGTCTTCAAGACAAGATCAAGTTGATAGACAGTGTAGTCCATATACGCCGATTAGGGGTGTTAGTTTTTTATGAGGCGCAGGTTGGGACAAAAATGTGTATCAGAATATAATTATTTTCGATTCAATTTATTTATTAGTTAAAGTAATATATATTCACAGGAATATAAAAGATTGTGCGCATTATGTCATTGATAGGACAAAGAAAAAGCTATACACATTGTGAATACCTGAAAGAATCGAGAGTATGAAATTGATACTTTTAATAATTTGAACCGCTTGGTCATTCAAATAAGAGATATCCACCTCATAACCCCTTGCCTATAGGTAAAAGATAGGTTTAGAGATCGAATGAGACCGTTTTTCAATTCATTTACATTTCATTCTTCATTTGGACAACTCGGAATTATTATGATTATTAATATCGAATATCCAGAGTCAATGTCATTATCATCTCTATCACTATGCGTACGCCCATGGAATCGGCAAAATATCAAAGGAATAATATCAGCCTAAACATCGCTTCCTCCCGTGATTCCTTCAGTTTTGATATTTTTCATGGGCGTATCGCGTTACAGGAATCAGGTTCACACATGAAAGAAATCTTCATTTCACAAGACATCGGATTTATATTTCAGACATTGATAGTACTAATTGTTTTCCATCCATCAAGATAAACAAGGTGTATCTACGACTTCCGATTTGAAAGGAAATAGACTATACTTTCGATTTCTTCATATGATATACTCTGATATTTTGATGAGTAAAATGCCAAAAAAAATGAAGAAAACATTTTTCATCAAAACACACTTTGTTTTTGACATCGTATCAATTTTTAGATGAATCAGTATACCTTTACTTTATAAGTTGGTCATGAACATTCTGTTAATCCGATTCGTGGGATATTTTGTCATGATCGAAAATTTTGCTGATTTTAAAATAAATACATATCAGTAGTAATTTTTCATAACAATAAAATACTTTTAATGCTGAGAAAACATCATTACAAACAAAAATTAAAACAAAGGTACTTTATCCTTAAAAATTTTCATTGCATCAGTTCTAAACCTTCCTGAATATTAATTGATTTGGCTCATTTTCTCAACATCTTAGTTTGAGACAAAGCAGGAGCGATTCCCAGAATATCAGAATAACTCGAACATTTTTCGTCATTTACACCTTACCGGCACCCAATCCGTGGACACACTGTAGTAATTTACTATTTATAATTTTGTGAAAAGTTATAAAATCGAATTCTTCATCAAAATATCGAAAAATTTATGCTTGGTTAGAAAATAAATGAAATTTTTTCTCAATCCAGATCCATGATCAGAGGATATGCGTGCAAAATTTCATGAAACTAGACACAGGATAATAGTAAGGAATCAAATTTCAATTATTGGTGATAATGGGAAAAATTTATTATCGGGCATTATTATCGGACCGAATTCAATGGGTAAAAAAAAATTTCTGGAAAAAAATTTTTTGTTGAAATAATTATTTTTTTTCGATGGTATTCCACTCAAAATTTAACGAATAATTCGATTATATAAAAATATACATCAGTTTATATAATAAAATCAAAAATGTTTGTGTCCTCCTCCGCTTGAGTCATAGACACATTAATTATTTCAGTCGACGGGAAACAATCTGCTGCATCAATATCCAAAATTTTAATCCGATATCTTGGAAAATATAAATTTTTTGGGGGGTGGACTTTATTCCTGTGATACCCTTGTAACTCTCATAAGCTGTGTTCTTCGGAATTGATTGGGTAGGTAGATATGAAACCAAATAAATCTCACCGAAAAAAAATATATAGTGGTTAAAAATTAAGGTTCTAATTTGAAAATATTGAGTTTTGATGCTTTTGATTTGTCTGTTAATGAAACTCTCATGAACACATATGCATATGGCAAACTGTGATATTTTGGCAAAATTGAAAATGACCGAATTATCCCCAAGAAACATTGAGCATTAGGAAATTATTGTCAATGATATGACAACGAAAGTCATATTTTCATTGTGAATCAACCGAAAAACTCGATAGTAGAAATCGATACTCTCTAGAATTATAAGCCTTTGTTTATTCAAATCTCATAATGGATCGATAAGTTACACACTATTCTATTATTCATAACTCTGTTACCCATATTCACTCGAAACTGTTTTAATTTCCATAGTGCCTAACGCTCGGTATTGATATTGTTCATCTGAGAATAATTCATCTACCGTATAGTAATTATTATAATTTTCAATATAATTGCGCGACAATTCATGAAGCTCGAATCTCGATCGGCAAATTTATCAAATCGCTAATTCAATTGTACCCTCCCAAGCAAAGGATACGCCCATGAAAAATAACAAGACGGTCTGCGTCACGAAACGCAGCTGTGTGCTCCAAAGGTCGTAAAAACATTCCGCGCAGTGTTACCACCTCTACCGATTTTTCGGTAGATCTACCGATTTGCTCCTCAATCTACCGATCTACCGAAAAAGCATATAAATCTACCGAAATTTGATGGAGTGAATGTATCATCTGGTATCTTAGGAAATCATGACTTTTACGATATTATTTTGAAGGTTTCCTTACCATTACATATTTTGATACATAATTTAAGTTATAAATGGTTATACGTCGCAGATCTATAACGCAAAGAAAGCCACACGTAATACAGATTCATGTATTACAGGTTGTCTCTTTATAAAGTTAATAAATACCTCGCCCAAAACTGGGAGCAGTTTGTGATTCCCCTTGATAAATTTTGTGAATCCCCAATGAGGGCATGTCACCATATTTATTTTTTTGCATATTTGTTGTTTCCAATAGGTATTAGTTTTTCTAATACTCATTTATTTGTTATAATATTGATTTTTCGTTCACAAGTTTAATTTTTCAAATAATGATTTTTTAATTAATAAAATCTATTTTTAATATTGCTTCATTAGCAGTAAATTTCATGCCCAATATTTCGGATAAATGGTATTCAGACTAAATAAATAACCCATACATAGGTGAAAAGTTATGTTTTTCAGAAATCTACCGAAATCTACCGATTTTTTCCGAACTTTCTACCGAAACTGTCGATACGGAAGGTGGCAACACTGATTCCGCGACACTTGTTTACCGTCCAAACTGAGCCTGAGGAATGCTTTTGCCTTGCCGTAAAAACCGACATCGGATGGATCGAGTTTAGCGGCTCGCGCACCGCTCTGCTCCCGCTCAAAAAACCGTCTACACTTGCGAGGCAGCCCAATTAACTTGCCTCACAGGTCGCTCAGCTCGCGTGTCTGTACGCGGCTTTAGAGACGTGGTGCAACAAATATGACAGAGTTAAGTCGTCATCATAGGTCATTCAGCTGCTCGGATAGTTGACTGAAAAGACGTCTATCAGACGTCAAAAGTGTTGACGTCTTTTTCAGTCATTAATGTGAAGTCTTTTTTTAGGTCCTATATTTGTCGTGATGGTATATACCTGCCAGATTACGATTAGATAAGCTTGATAATAGTTCTGTAGCAACCACATTGATCTCTTTGGGTATACTCAAGGAAAAGTTTATTCCAAAAATAACGCTAATACAACCTAATCTCCAGTTCGAGAGTTTACAGTTTCCTGTAAAGGTGCAGTCACTAAAACTGTGTGTAATCGACTTGAGAGATGGCAACTTTTTCATGAACAAAGCTCTATTGAGAGCTTGGTAAGCCAATCCCTGGAGGGCATGTTCAAATTCAATGCAAATTTGTCATCTTTTCACGTATTGATTCGCTTTACTTCCCGATGGAAAGATTTAGTGATCTTCAATTCATATTATCCTCACAAATTTTTTCGAACTCTTCGAACACAATCATCACGAAATTTTGCACAAAGTTGCATCAGCATTTTCACACCAAATACTCTGAAGCTATCGCACCAACTATGTATATTTCCAAGTCATTTTGAACTTTCGTGAAAACTCTCTTATTCAGAAATAGGAACAAATGAATTGAATAAAAGATACGTGGGTATAATGATACTTTCATTCATCTGTAAGAGTTAATCAATTTTAGTTCTAATTTGATTATGTAAATTCGTGAAAACTCACTTATTCAGAAATGAATACGAAGGAACGAAAAAAAAAATTTCAAAAAGCACTGCCGTGAAGGCAGCAGCTTTTGCGCGCATGTTCAATGTAGATGACCGCTTCAGCAACGAATTTGAACATGCACGCAAAAGCTGCTGCCTTCACGGCAGTGCTTTTCGAAATTTTTTTTTGATAATTTACTGGATTTCAATTCGATCTGATCTGTATTTCTGGAAATATTGGAAAAATGAAATTTTGCATAGGTATATCTACGGAATCATTGGGCGGATTTTACCCATTCACGAATTCGACCTTCGTAATTAAGCCCCAAACATACTCTACAAATATCGAGTTTCTAAGTAGTTTCTTCCAGAAGTTATTGTGTTTACGGTCAGCCTTACGGTCGACTGCGTAAACACAATAACTTCCGAAAGAAACAACTTAGAAACTCGATATTTGTAGAGAAGGTTTGGACCTTAATTACGAAGGCCATTCAAAATTTTATTTTTCCAATATTTCCAAAAATACAGATCAGATCGAATTGAAATCCAGTACTTCATCGAAAAATTACAGTTCGAAGGTTCATACAGATTTTAATGAGAATGATATGATAAGAAAATCATAGAATTTTTTTTTTCAAATTGTTCTAATGACACGATTGTCACGAAATTTCGCATTAAGTTGTCTTTCGGCATCTCCAAACTAGCTGCGAAGTTTTATCAGGACTGAATTAGTATTTCTCGAGTGATACCGAAAAAAACAACGATATCAAGAAGAAAACCTCGAAATTTGACATATTTTTTCCCGATATCTCCAAGACTTATGATCGTATCGAACTGGAATTTGGTACACTGCTGTGAAATATGGAGCCCAAAGTGTGAGTGGATTTTTTTCGGATATGATGAATGGTTTTGGAAAAAAAATTTTTTTGGAAAAAAAGTTCGAAAAAAACTTTTTTCAATTTACTGACAATATGATCCTGACGAAATCTGGCTCGAAAATGCGCCTCATTATACTCCACCTAACTGCCAAGTTTGAATCCAATCGTTCGAGTGGTTTCTGAAATAAAAAATAAATAACTTCAAAATTTCAAGTGCCTATAACTTCGATACTATTCGACTGATTTTGCCCATTCAGGAACTTAACCGCGGCATTCCGATGCGCAACCTATCCTGAATGTTTCAAGTTGCTAGCTTGCTTCTGTCGACAGTTATTGTGTCTACGGCCGGCTGGCCGGCCGGACAGAATCGATTTTGACACCGGATTTGTCATCAGGGAGTCCAACCTAGTCGATAGAGACCATTTTCGACTCAATCACCCAAAATAACAGACATTTGGACAAAACGATAGAACGCTGTTCCCCTAGAACATGCGCGCAAAAATACGTTTTTATGGGGATACATTTATTAATCTGTAAAAGTTAACTTTTCTTTACTTTAAATTTGATTGTGTAAAAGTAATAATCACGATATTTGCCTACTGGAAGAAAAACCTAAATTATTCAACTGTTGGTCGCCTGAAGCTTGCGGAAGGGATGTCCTGGAAAAAGTCTAAACGTAACAAAATTTCATGTACGTTCCTTTATGTTGTCATTTTTTCCTGGAAATATCTCTGCATCAAAACAAATCCTAATGAAATAGTAACAGAAACCGACACGGAGGATTGTGGCTGATAGCCATGGCGGCACAATGTTTTTATGATTGCTGGTTCTAACGTTATCCGTAAATATACTAATACGGAGACAAAATCTACCCTGATTTTCAATTTTTCAGTGTTATTGTATTATTTAGAAGGAAAAATCATAGCAAGCAACAGTGGATTATTCATAATTGTCTGCGGATGAGCGGCTTGATTTGATAATATAAAAGAAATCGTTATCACAATTTAAGATTTACGACGGCCGGTGCTGGCTGTGTCTTAACTCTTGTTGCAGGTTCCCAAATTTTGATTTATTCTCACGTCTTAAGATTGTTACATTTTCAGTATTCTGCCTTTGAATATCCCGAAATGAATATAGTATTAGATAGCTAGTGACATGCAAAATGAAATCAAAATGACTATGCATAAAAAAATTTGTGACGGAATTTTATCATTCACAGCGCATCGATTCGGTGTAAAAACATGAATATTCTTAAATCATTACTACGAGTTGAAGTTGAGTTTCTTTGGATGCAGGGTTTTAGGCGGTCGTTCTATTGGAACACGAGCGTTATCATTTCGACCAAATGTCTACAATTTTCGAATTTTGAACCGAAAAATGGTCTTGAAAGATTAGGTTTGACTCACTGATGATGAATCCGGTGTCAAATTCAATTCTGTCCAGGCGGCCGGCTGTCCTCCCATCGCCACTCTAACAATCGAAAGAAAAGTCCTATAGTCTTGAAATTCACAGGTTAGGTTTGGAGCCCGAATATCTCGGCTAAGTTCTTCAATAGGCAAAATCGGCTATGTATGCTACATAGCTGAAATTTCAAGCAACTTATTATCAATGCCCCCTACACACGAATTCAATCGACACCTTGAAGATTTTTTTTTTTATTTTGGAAGCTTCACTTTTTTGTTGGTTAGTTTTCGAATTTCAGTGCTACATCGTTTGCTTGCGCCTCACTACCTATGCTGTAAACCAACAGAAAAAAGAAATAAATACCTAGCAAGAAGATTTATGCTGAATATTCCGGAATATAAATTGTGTCAATATTACCCATATTTAAATTGTTGGAGAATTTTTAACTTATTTTACGCAAGTTTATCGCAGATATGAATTACGTAAAAGCTGACGAATTTATGTACTGGAATAGTAATAGTGAAATAAAATTTTTCCCAAATTATAACTTGCCTATCACCGAAATTCACTTTTCCTGCTATATATAGGAGTAAAAAAACACTATACAGGGTGACTAACGAGGAACTGTACATATTCCTACTACGTATACAGACTACTCAGGTGATTATCAAATGACCATTTAAAAGTGCCTTTCTCTATCCATGAATTTTATACAGGGTGGTTTTCGGTTTTAATGAAAATTTCGACCCGACTTTTGAACGGTTATCTCGAATCAATTGACATTTTCAGGGAATATTGAAGATTCTTCTCAACATTCACGTGAAACTTTCAATTGAATAATGAATATCAGTGATTATCTCCGCTTAGCTTCACATAACAATTTTCTCATTGAATTCAATATCAGGAGCAAGAGTAGATATCACCTTTGCACATAATACAGCATTTTATTAATTCAGTACCGTTTTCAGGATTGGCTTCTGATAATTTCCCAATTTAATTTGTTTTTTGGGTTTGAACACCCTATTTGGTCATTTATTGAGAACTAATCAGTTCTGAGCTAGAAAATTTTACAAATTTCCTAAACTTCCAACAAATTATTTTGTGCAATCTAAATTCACAAAACTTCCACATTTTTCGATTGCTGTCCGCCAGCAGCTAAATTGAACATACGTTTCCAGATGGCTAGGGAGACAAGTTACTATTTCTTGGCTAACAAGGTCCCCCGATGTAAATTATATTGACCATTTCGTTTGGGGACGACTGAAAAAACTGGTGTATGTGGAACATCTTCGACTGTTCCGTTCCTGAATTTTTCTATTGATTCATTTCTCAGGAAAATGAGGAAGTCTGATTGGGATGAATTAAATTACTCATTTATGAAGAGGAGGTTTAGAGATCTGATTGAAATTTGAATGAAATATGAAAGTTTCCGAAGAAAAATTTTTTATTTTTTCAAATTTTGCTATTAATAATTCTTCATATTCTATCTTCTACCAACCAAGTCTCATTTCTATAAGATAAATATTTTTCGAGTTATTGAAAAATCAAAATTTCAAATGACTGTAGCACAAAAACCATACGGCCGGTTTGGCCCATTAATGAACTTGACCGAGATATTCAGGATCTCAACCTAACCTGAGAATTTCAAGACCTTTCTTTCGAAAGTTATCGCACACACGGACGGCCGGACAGAATCAATTTTGACCACGGATTCTTCATCTGTGAGTCTAACCTAGTCGTTTGAGACCAATCTTGGCTCAAAATTCGAAAATTACAGACGTCGTGACGAAATGATAATGCGGATTACGAAGTTCGTTTATTCGTTAAACTCTAGCAAGCGCATGCGAAACACACACTCAACCGTCAAAGCGAAGAGCGTTTTTTAGCGACCGATCATATAATTCCAGTAAGGCGTTTTTGCTTGCGATTGGAATTGAAATTATTAGTATGACGTATTTTCGCGATGGAAACTGAAATCGACAGTGGAGCGTTTTGTAACGTTGCCGAATTCGCGAACTGATAAAAACCACGCAATGATTTCCCAGATATACCTATCCCAAAAATGAAGATCGGATCGCATTAATATTGATAATTGACTGAAAGAAGATGGTTTGAAGGCTCATTGAGAATTTCGTGAGGAACATATATGATTAGAAGATTGCAAAATATAAATTATATGGAAACGTTTTTCTTCAAATTGTACCTTATGAAACGATCATCACAAAATTTGCATATCAGCAGTTTCCAACTAGTTACTCAGTTTAATTATGATCGGATCAACTCTTTAGAGGTCATCCATAAATAAGAGTGATAAAGAGGAAAAAATAACTCAAGAATTCGACATAGTTTTTCTCAATATCTCCGAAGATGAATATCGGATCAAACTGAAATTGAACATCGTTGTTAAACACTGACTTCTGGGTCTGTGAGGTTTTCTAACAGATGGAGGTTTGAAAACAGATGAAAATTTTCCAAATTAATTGTGTTTGGAAAGTTGAAAAATTTTATAATCATCTTTGATTTCAATTTTTTACTCGCACCATCCCCACGAAATGTTGCATATAGTTGCTCGTCGGTATTCTTCAACTAACTAGGAAGTTCATTTCTGATCGCATTAGTTCTTTTTAAGATATTGGAAAAATAACCAAATTTAAAAATGCCATGAATGAGAATACATATCAGATCAAACTCAAATTTGAAGCACTGTGCAAAATTTCACTGAAATCTGATGAAAATTACCGAAAAAAACTATTCTTTCGAAGAAATATTTTCTTCGCGTTCATTCATCGAAACGGACTGCACAATTATTTTGTATAAAGTGGTCCCCGTATTCTTCAACAAGTTTCATTCTGATATATAAGATGAACGAAATAACCTCGAAATTTGACATATTATTTTTCCAATATCTCTGAAAATTAACATCGGATCGAATTGAAATTTCAAATACTGTTGTTAAATATTGACCTAAAGATCTGTTACTAATTTCATAGAAATGTAATTAATGGTCCCCGAAGAAAACGATCTGTTCATACATTCCGTAAAACATTCATCAATTAAATCACCACAAACTTTTGCATCTTGTTGCGCGTTGGTATTCTTGAACTGATTACGGAATTTCAATCTGATTGTATTCGTACTTCTTGAGTGAGCTATTGGGGGTATAACGTTGGAATATCTCCCAAAGAAAACATTGGATCAAATTGAAATTTGGAAAGTTGTTTAGAAATACTGATTTCAAGATTTGTGCCAAATTTCGTTGAAATTCAGTCAATATTTATGGAGAAAAAATTTTACAACGAAAATTTCAAAAATTTCACAATGAATATTTTGTTTTGATCTTCTTACATTTGAATCCACTTCAAATGTTGTAACAAGTTGCGCGTTGGTATTTCAAAACTATATACAAAGTTTCAATCTGATCGAATCATTTCTTCATGAGATATAGAGGAATTAACCTAAAATCTTCAAATGGGCACTCCGAAACTATTTGACCGATTTCACCCTTTAACAAATTTAACCAAGATATTTGGACTCCCAACCTAATCTAATAATTTCAAGTCCCTAGGTCTCTTCCTTCGAAAGTTAAGACACATACGGACGGCCGAACGGCCGGACGGACACAATTGAATTTGAGCAAGGATTCAAAATTCGAAAATCACAGATATTGTGACGAAACGATATCGCGCTGTTCCTCAAAACAAGCGCGTAAAAACGAAAGTGCTGGGCTCACTTACTTTCACTTTCGCGATTTCCCGGGAAACCCGGTGCAATTTTTTAAACATATTTACGGCACAAGTCAGCACAAATGTTACCCGAATTTTTTCACTTTATTTTCAGAAGGTAATGCTTCATTTATGATTTCTCGGGAAATAAGAGGAACTCAGTATATGTATAGCACAATCTATTTCAGCCGTTGAAACCCAGTTTTTCGAAAAGTGCGGAGCTGGTCTATTTAAGACATTTTATGGAATATCTTGAGAACCGAATGAAAAAAACAACTGCACATTGCAGCACAAACCAAGAACAATTCAGCACAAAAAAATATTTCCGAAAACCGAAAGTGCTGGGACAACTTCACAGACATTCGTCTGAAGGATTTTTTTTAAGTGACAAGATACAGTTCCTTTGAAAAGTATCTAAGATACTAGTTACTTTCTGTTCTTATTGACACTGTTCATATTCCAACCAAGTTTCATTTCAATCAGATGAATATTTTTCGATTTATTCAAAAAATTAAAATTTCAAAAGGCTGTAGCTCAAAAACAATTCGACAGATTTGGCCAACTCAACCGCGATATTCAGGATTTTAATAATACGTGAAAAATTTCGAGACTCTAGGTCCTTCCTTTCGAAAGTAACAGTGCACACGGCCGGAAGTTCGGACGGCCGGAATCAATTTTGACCACGGATTTTTCATCAATGAGTCCAACCTAGACGTTTGAGATCGATTTCGGTTTAAAATTCGAAAATTACAGACATCGTGACGAAATGATAACGCGCTGTACCCCAGTACAAGTGCGTAAAGGGGAACTAAGATACAGTAACTTAGATACTTTGAAGTATCTAAGGTACTGGAAAGTAACTAAGATATTTTTTTCTGACAGCTCTGATGGCATGTCAACATTTTTTTCATTTGCAATATGAAAAATAATATATGGGACCTCCAATATCGATACAATATTGGGCAGCAATTTTGGTATTCAATATTGAACGAATATTGATAACTGACATTGGTCCAATATTGGTAACCAACGTTGGTCCGATATTGGGTTCCAATATTCGGCCAATATTGATTTCAAATATTGCAGAGTATCAACATTTTCCTCTAGCCAATATTGAAAAACTATATTCGGTCCATTCTGATTTTGAATATTGGCTAATTGGCAAATTGCAGAATATCAAAAATTCTTTCTGGCCAATATGAAAACAAGAACTATGTATATTGGGCCAATATTGATTTCAAATTTCGGGCCAATATTGCAGAATGTCAACATTTTTTCTGGCTAATATTGAATAACTATATTGGGCAAATAAGGATTTCTAATATTGAGCCAATATTGATCTGTAATATTGGACCAATACTGATTTCGAATATTGGGTCAATATCGCAGAATGTCAACATTTTTTGTTGGCCAATATTGAAAAACTATATTGTGCCAATATTTTCACAATATTGGACCAATATTCGTGTGCTACTTGGGCTATCTTTTTTCGTTCGAAAGTTACCGTGTTGACGGCCGGCCGGATCTGGAACTCAACTATTTGCAGACTCTTCTTTACATTGAGATTCTGAATGGAGGACAAGTTCTTTTATTTATGCTGTTGCTTGGTTAGAATTGCTATGAATAGTGTTTCTTTGGAGTCGGAAGTTATGATTTTGCATATGTGTTTAAGAAATAGAGACTTTTGAGAACATACATAATAGTTGCGTTCATTGTTATATATATGTGACAGAGCGCATTCCCTCAATAAGTGGGGATGTCAGCTGTACTCATTGTGAGGAACTAAGTGGAGCTTAGATCAAGACATCATCGAGATTATCGATTAACCCACATTAATGAATATAACAATTATTCCGTAGTGTAGACATTAGCATTTCGGCAAATAAAATTTTTCGACGGTAGGCCAATAAAATATCTGTTAATTGATATTGGTATGCTCTTTTGGGAAAAATAATATGAACTGCAAAACTTTCTTTCGTAGGTTTAATAGACTTGACACACATATAAAATTATTCACGCAATTCGTGAAAACTTCTGGTGAGTCCTCAAACCATACGAATTACATAAAAAACTTCCAGGTCAGTCCTTGAACTATACAAGGGTCCCTGAATCATACATTTTACCCGAGAAAATGTCGTGTTCTGGAAGTATACAATCGACATAAAAAACTTCCGGGACGTCCTCAAACTATTCGAATTACATAAAAAACTTCCAGGTCAGTCCTTGAACTATACAAATGTCCTGGAATCATACGTTTCACCCGAAAAAATGTCCCTGAACCAATCACTTCACATACATATATATATATATATATATATATATATACATATATATATATATATATATATATATAAATATATATATATATATATATATATAAGTTCCCTTGCTTTTACCCTTACCCTTACCCTTACCCTTACCCTTACCCTTGCTTTTACCCTTAAGCTTACCCTTACCCTTACCCTTACCCTTACCCTCACCCTTGCTTTTACCCTTAGGCTTACCCTTACCCTTACCCTTACCCTTACCCTTGCTTTTACCCTTAAGCTTACCCTTACCCTTACCCTTACCCTTACCCTTACCCTTGCTTTTAACCTTAGGCTTACCCTTACCTTTACCCTTACCCTTAGCTTAAGGGTAAAAGCAAGGGTAAGGGTAAGGGTAAGGGTTATATATATATATATATATATATATATATATATATATATATATATATATATATATAGTGGTCTAAACCACGCATCCGGGCCCGTTACGATATTCAGGCAACCTAAGACCCACCCGATCCCAAATACTTAGACGTGTATATAGAGAAGAAATAAGCTTTTTGCAAATATAACTCATCAGGTACCTAGAGAGGGGAAAGAATTTTTTTCATCGAAAAAAGTTGCATAGTCAATATTTTTCTTCGAGCCAGAAGCTTTCCGCCATCATCTCACTCCCATATTATACAAATGAGCACTGTTACACAACGTTCTCGGTCCCAGCGGTGTTGCCAGATCTTCGGGACTAATCACGTCGATAATATTATATAAATGGGTCCGACAAGGATGATGTAGTAGTATTTATCGTCTTTCTTTATTATCTATGTTAGAAAATGCGAATAATTACAAGAAGTGTCTTCTGGTTTTTACGCGCCTGTTCGAGGGAACAGCGCGTTACCGTTCCGTCACAATGTCTGTTATGTTTTAATTTTGAGCAGAAAAAAGACTTAAACGATTAAGTAAGACTCCCTGAAAAAGAACCAGTAGTCAAATTTTATTCTCTTCGTCCATCGGTATGTGCTCTATTTTTCGAATGAAGTTAGCGATTCGAAATTCTCAGCTCAGGATTGGAGGGCAAATATATCAATTAAGTTCGTTAATGGGAAAAATCAGCTTAATTGTTTCAGAGTTACGCCTATTTGGAATTTTTATGTTAGTTCTTTAATACCTCAAGAAGTAGGTACTGATATACGATCAGTTTGAAACTTCGGAATCAGTTGAGATAACCAACGCGCAACTTCGTGCATATTTTTGCGCGCATATTCTGGGAAACAAAATGATGTGGTTTCATCCGAATGTCTGTAATTTTCAAGTTTTTTCCTGAAAATGGTCGCAAACGACTATCTTGGAGTTACTGATATCGAGTCCATTGTCAAAATTGATTCTGTCCGGCTGGCTGACGACACGATAACTGTCGAACAAAGCGAGCTAGCGACTTGAAACTTTCAGGTTGCGTCGCGCATCAGAGTTCAGCAGCTAAGTTCGTTAATGGGACAAATCGGTTGAATGGTTTCTGAGTAATTGTCATTTGAAATTTTTCAATTAAATTCCTGCTCAAACGGTTTAATTGAAACTTGACAGTTAGTTAAAGTCAGATAAGGTTTAGAGTCCGAATATGTTGGTTGAGTTCGCTGATGAGTGTAATCACTTAGATACTTTCGGAGTTAGGCCTCTTTGAATATTTGAGGTTAATTCCTCCATATCTCATGAAGTATTGACTCGATCAAACTGAAACTTCGTAGATAGTTTCGGACCACCAATGCGCAACCTAGAGCAAAATTTTGTGTGGATTCAGTTGTTCGAAAAATATTTTTATACGAAAATTTTCAAAATTTTTGATGAAAAATTTTTTTTCTGAAAATTGACTAGATTTCGATGAAACTCAGCAAGAACTTTTGAGTCAGTATTCAACAAAAATGTTTCAAATTTCAACTCGATCCGATTTTCAATTTCGGAGATATACGAAAAAAAAATATGCCTAATTTCGATGGTCTTCGTAATTGTAACGTTATTTCCGCAATATCTCAAGGAGTACTGATGCGAAGAGATTTAAACTCAGTTATCATTTAAAGAATACCAACACGCAACTAAGTGCTCTGATTCAATAGTTAAAAAATGAAAAAAAGATATTTTAAAATTTTCCACATTCTGTTGAAACATTTCTTTTTCAGAAACTATCGAACGATTTCTATGAATTTTGGCATATACTTTGAGGTCAAAATTAAACAAAATATTTGAAATTTTAATGTGACCCGCTATATTTATCGGAGATATAAAAAAAATTTCAACTTTCGGTGTTAATTGAAATGTCAGATTTCGGTGCTGATTGGAATGTCGAGGTTATTTCCTCAATATGGCAAGATATATAGATGCCATCAGATTGAAACTCTGAAGTTAGTTGAAGAATGCTACCTGATACAAAAATGGATATATGGATATAGTCGTAAGATTTTTCTTGAAAATCATCATTCGAAAATTTTCGTCATTTTTGTTGAAACTTTTTTTCGGGGATTATTGACAATATTTTAATGAAATTCGGTACAGACCTTGAGGTCGATATTGACCAGCAATATTTATCATTTCAATTTTATTCGATATTCATTCACGAAAAAAAGTAGGTTGAATTTTGTTGTTATTCGAATGTTGAGGTTATTTTCTCCATATCTCAAGAAGTACTGACGCGATCAGATTGACAATTCTTAACAAGATTGAAAATACTGCCGCTCAACATTACGAAAATGTCTTGAGGATCATAATTGTGCAAATTCTGTTGACAAAAATTGGTTTTCGGAAACCATTAATCAGACTACCATAAAATTTGGCACCAACTTTCAAGTCATTATTCGGCAAGAGTGCTTCAAATTCCAGTTAGATAAGTTATTTATTTTCGGAGAAGAAATATGTGGTTCTTTGGAATTTTTGGGTAATTTCGTCAATAACTCAAGAACAACTAACGCGATTAGATTTAAACTCCGTAGAAAGTTTTAGAATACCAATGCGCAATTTCAGCGAAATTTTTTAGGGATCATACAGGTAGAAAATTTTTCACGAACTATTCATCAGATTCCAGAGTGATTAAGCGAAGACCTCGAGGTCACTATTCAGCAACATTCTTCAAAATCAGGTCACTCTTCAGCAACATTCTTCAAAATGTCAGTTTGATTATATATTAATTTTCGGAACGATTTGAATAAAGATTATTAAATTCTTTTGTTCTATCCTAGATATCATTGTTATTTTCGGAATATTTCAAGAAATGCTGATCTGATGATAATGAAACTTGGTAACTAGTTGTGAATTGCTGATCATTAAATTTGTGCAGATTTTCGAGATGATCCTTGAATTAGATCTATAAAAAAATCCTCAAATTAGAGCAATAAAAAAAGATTTCAATATTTTTTTCAATTAATCATATGGTCCTCATGAAATTCCGCATGAATTTTCAGTCTGCCAAAAAAAAGTAACAACTGAAATGTGATTCTTTCTTGACTCATCCTATACACATTGTTGTGTCTTGAAGGATCAATAAAGTATTATTATTATTATGTTGATTGAAGTATTGGATGACAATTCTCAACGATTTGTGGTTTTTTTGAATAATGGAATAATCAACTTTGGAATGCGCAATCAATTGGCGTATTCTATCAATCCGCAAATTCGGCTCCCGTAATTAAACTCTATACCTACAATGCAAGTATCAAGTCTCCAATTAGGTTCTTCCGGAAGATATATTATTAATTATCGGCGGTTAGGGCGGTCGTAAAAACATTAACTTCCTAAAGAAACGACTAAGAGACTCGATATTCGTAAAGTAAGTTTTCTGTTTAATTACGAAGGTCGAATTAGTGGATTGTAAAATTCGCCTAATGATTCTGTAGATTGAGGAACCCATCCATTCAATATTTCATTTTTTCACTATTTTAAAAAATATGTGCGTTTGTGGCGGGGTCGATAAGTGAACAGGTGACAGGTGCTTTGGCAACGAATTCGAACAAGCTCCCGACTTCACGTCAGTGCTTTTCTCATTCTTGTAGGTAATAATTTCAGCTGGGCACACTTAAGGGTCTTGAGACGTCGATGTACTATTTTGAACCAAAATATATCTCCGCGAACATTTCCGATTCTGCTTTGTCGTCAGACCATCTGGACTAAGTATTTGTATTTGTTATTTCTTCTTTCTCAATGGGTAACTCTGAGAATACCTACCGGTCGGATTGAATTGTTGGTTGGAATATGAGTTTGAAGTTCTGACACTAGGACTGATGAAAAATTTCATCAGGAATGTATAACCAGAAGAATTATGCGAAACTTAAAATTTTAAATACAGGCTGCTTCAGAATACGATGTTACGATGTGAATCCCTACGTGATTAAAAAAAAAAAATTGTATGTTCTGAAACTCTTTATTTTTTTGCTACAGGCAGTAAAATTATTGCGGGAATACTTAGAAGAATACATAATATTTTTCCAGATATATATTGGCCTCTGCCTTGTGACAAATTTCATCTAAATTCTGATGTTAGAGTTACGATGAGAGAATGATTCGTTTAATCATTCATGGCAGAGGCCAATATATATCTGGAAGAATATTATGCATTCTTCTGAGTATTGTCGCAATATTTTTTTTCAATGAGAATATGGCAAAATAATAGACAGAAATTACCAATTCGACTATCTTCAGGCGATACATGCGCACGTACAAAAATGTTTTCGTGGTCGGCTCCCCAATATCTCAAGAAATACGATCAGATTGGAGGTTTGTTATGATGCGATCAGATTGAAGCTTTGTAACTAGTTGAAGAATTGAAACCGACAACTTAGTGCAACATTTCGTGAGGATCCAATTGTTGGGAAATTTGAACGAAATTGCTTCTCGGGAAGTTATGTCGGAACAAATTGTTTTTTTCGGAGACTATTAATTAAATTTCAATGAAATTGGGCACAAAAACTTCTGAAGCATCCGTCACTATTCTCCGAAATCACTCTACACTTATCAAGTCTCTAAGTTGAGTCTTCCGGAAGTTATTTCCCACTCTTTCAGCGGTTAGATCAGCCATAAACAAAAAAATCACGAAAAGAAACTACTTAGACACTGGATATTTGTATACCAGGTTTTCGGTTTAATTGCGAGGGTCGAATTCGTGAATGGATTAAATTTGCCCAATGATTCTGTGGATTGAGGTATTCATACAATATGTTTCCATTAGGATCGAATTGAAATTTAGTAGTCGATCCAAAAATGATGAGGTTTATGCAGAATGTCGTAACGAACGTATGGTAGTACAGCTGAGTTTGGCGGGGTATACGTAAACAGCTGACAGCTTTGGCCTATTTGGCAACGAATTTGAACTTACGCGCAAAAGCTGCTGCCTTCACGGCAGTACTTTTCGGGATTTTTCTTTATATCTGCGAATGGAATGGATGAATGGATGGAATGAGATGAAATTCGAACCACTGCTGTTGAATGTCCCTTCAAGGTTTGTTCCTTATCTCGAATCTGGTTTTGAGTCTGCAGCTCAAGAAAAATGTGGAATAGAAATAAATTATTTTTTCATTCTCTAACGACAAGACCACAAGAAATGTAGCTTCAATTAGTGGGTTGGTATTCTCGAACACTAAACTATGTGAAAATCTTATCACATTGGAACTTCATTGATTATAGAGTAACTAACCTCAAAATCTCATATTGGTATAACTCCGAAACTATAGGGCCAATTCAGCCCACTAAAAGAATCAACAGAGATTCAGACTTCGAACCAAACCTAAAAATTTCGAGACTCCAGCTCTTTTCCTTCAATAGTCAGAGCACAAACGGATGAATTGACAGACAAGCACATAATTGAATTTGATCACGGATTCTTCAGTCCAACTTAATCGTACCATTATCCACCCTGAATTCGATTATTACAGACTTTGTGACGAAACGATAAGGTGCTGTTACCCAGAATAAGCGCGTAAAATCAGAGTCGGATCTAGGGCGTAGTGTTGAAGGCATACCAATAAAAATCACAGATAATAATTTAACACTTATCGATTGCCATACGGTTGTCGATCCACTATCTGGGACCCGCTCGAAGATCATAAATTATCAAGACGTTTGCGTCCGAGGCTAACGGATAGACGAACCCACACCTGGCTAAATTCTTTTTTTTTTTAGCATCTGGGAATTGAGTTCTCAAATATATTTGAAAACTAAATGATCTGGGGTAATAATTTTTACTATGTGCAATACGGTAATCTTCTTAGCACACCTGGAAATTGTTGGTGCTGGAGAAGAAATTCAAATTTAATCAGTCTTATTTAACCCGTTGAATGAATCTCTATTACTCCGAAGTTAATTATCGAGTCAACATGATATTGACTATTTATGGTATGTTCGGTATGATTCTGATCGAATCGTGACTATTTAGATTTTAGATGAAGAATCATTCGGTGGATATTGGTAAAAAATTTCGCAAGGATTACAAGCTGACTCTAAAATATATTTTATGAGCTTTATTGACTGATATGTGTTACCACCTGGAAAACCTGGGAAAACGTAGATTTATAGTTCCCGTTTTCGTGTGGCTTGTTTAACTACTTATCCACTTATCAAGTGATCACCCACTCAGGGCCTGTAAGGCTTATAATTTTTTGGTATTTCTGAATGCAAATTATTCAACATCCGTATACTCAAAATCAAACGGATTGTTCAGGAATCCTAAGGAATCCTTACAAAAAGTAAAATTTCAAACAAGAGCATTGACAAATAAAATCATGTGGAATCTCCTGACTGCTTGTCAAGGCTACTTTCAATATTGAAGATCAATTGCGGTCCGGAAATTAATCACAAATAAGTCGAAAGTACGAGCCTCACAAATAACAGTCTCATTGTTAAATATCTGAACAGTAAGCTTGTGATAAAAATTTTGGAATTGCTGCTTCTGGACGAAACCAGAACAGATAAAACCATTTTTTGCTTGAATTTGTCACATAAAATTTTGACAAGCTGTTCCTGAGAACAAGCGCGCAAAAATATAATAATGCTCCATATACTTCACTTTCGAAGATACTATCATTTTATCGGTTGAATTGAGTAAGGCACTACCGTACCATATTCTTCAAGAAATTGTATGAAACGCATTGCAATTCGATATTATCCCTTGTTACTTTAAACTGTTTACTAAGGAAAATTCGCATCCACTTCCTCAGACCACAAGTCCAGCTATTAGCTATCTCAAAAAGATTTATCAGTATTTTAAAAGGAAGCACCTCAAGTCAATATTTTCCAACATTTATCACCATATTTTGAACAATTTACTTGAATAAATGATATATCTTAACATTCTCAACATTCGCTCTATCAATTCGAGTAAGCCGCATGACAATGCGTTCAGTCGTTTTCGAGTTCATCGTCACCAGACAGAAATAAGGACAATTCGGTCCAAGTTGCCAATCCACAAATTTCTTCCAAATTTACTATTACTGGGGAAGGGAAATTTCGGAACAAATTCGAAATAAGGCTCGCGTTTTTTGCGCGCATGTTCTAGGGGAACAGCGTGCTATCGTTTTGATCAAATGTCTGTAATTTTGGATGATTGAGCCGAAAATGGTCTTAATCGACTAGGTTGGACTCACTGATGACGAATCCGGTGTCAAAATCGATTCTGTCCGGCCGGCCGGCCGGCCGGCTGGCCGGCCGGCCGGCCGGCCGTAGACACGATAACTGTCGAACGAAGTGAGCTAGCGACTTGAAACTTTCAGGGTAGGTCGCGCATTGGAATGCCGCGGTTAAGTTCGTTAATGGGCCAAATCGATCGAATAGTTTCGGAGTTATAGGCATTTGAAGTTTTGAAGTTATTTATTTTTTATTTCAGAAACTACTTGAGCGATTGGATTCAAACTTGGCAGTTTGGTGGAGTATAACGACGCGCAACTTTGAGCCAAATTTCGTCAAGATCATATTGTCAATAAATTTTAAAAAAAATTTTTTTCGAAATTTTTTTACAAAAAAATTTTTTTTTCGGAAACCATTCATCATATCCAAAAAAAAATTATACTCACACTTTGACCTTCTAATTTCACAGCAGTGTACTAAATTTCAGCTCGATACGATCATAAGTTTTGGAGATATCGGGAAAAAATATGTCAAATTTCGAGGTTTTCTTCTCGATATCGTTGATTTTTTCGGTATTACTCGAGAAATACTGATTCAGTCCTGATTAAACTTCACAGCTAGTTTTAAGATGCTGAAAGACAACTTTGTGCAAAATTTCGTGATAATCGGGTTATTGGAACAATTTGAAAAAAAAAATTTACATGATTTTTTCATCATATCATCCTCATTAAATTCTGTATGAAACTTCGAACTGTTATTTTCGATGAAGTACTGGATTTCAATTCGATCTGGTCTGTATTTTTGGAAATATTGGAAAAATAAAATTTTGATTGGGTATATCTACGGAATCATTGGGTGGATTTTACCCATTCACGAATTCGGCCTTCGTAATTAAGGTCCAAACCTTCTCTACAAATATCGAGTTTCTAAGTTGTTTCTTTCGGAAGTTATTGTGTTTACGCAGTCGGCCGTTAGGCTGACCGTAAACACAATAACTTCCGGAAGAAACGACTTAGAAACTCGATATTTGTAGAGTAGGTTTGGGGCTTAATTACGAAGGTCGAATTCGTGAATGGGTAAAATCCGCCCAATGATTCCGTAGATATACCCAATCAAAATTTTATTTTTCCAATGTTTCCAAAAATACAGATCAGATCGAATTTAAATTCAGTACTTCATCGAAAATAACAGTTCGAAGTTTCATACAGAATTTAATGAGGATGATATGATGAGAAAATCATATAATTTTTTTTTTTCAAATTGTTCTAATAACACGATTATCACGAAATTTTGCATAAAGTTGTCTTTTAGCATCTTAAAACTAGCTGTGAAGTTTAATCAGGACTGAATCAGTATTTCTCGAGTAATACCGAAAAAATCAACGATATCGAGAAGAAAACCTCGAAATTTGACAAATTTTTTCCCGATATCTCCAGAACTTATGATCCTATCGAACTGAAATTTGGTACGCGCGCACGTTCAAATTCGTTGCTGAAGCGGTCATCTACATTGAACATGCGCGCAAAAGTTGCTGCCTTCACGGCAGTGCTTTTTGAAATTTTATAAATATCCGTAAAAGATGCCTTGACTACTCAAACAAGATAATTCCTTCCGAATATAGGTTTTTGTTAAGATCATCTCTGATTGGCTGAGATTCAAGTTCACGATTTCATGTTTAAAGAGTCAAGTTTATATAGGATATGTTTCGAAAATCAACTTGGTTATATCGGTTGCCGGTTTTCCGTTTAGTGAAAATGAAATATTCGGTTGGTTCCTGAAAAAAAAACTAGAAAAGCACTGACGTGATGTCAGGAGCTTTAACGCGCTTGTTCCATTGCCAAATCGGTCATCTATTCGAGTATTGACTCTGCCAAACGCAGATTTTTTCATATGGACTCACGAAATTCTGCATAAACCTCAAGCTATAATTTTCGATCAACTACAAGATTGCAATTCGATACAAAATTTTTAATGGGTATAACTATCTTAAAAATTAATGGCGAGTTCAATACATTCAAGAATTAAACCATCTCAATTAAACTGAAAAAAATATATTTTTCGAAAAAAATTGTGAAAAATTTTTTTTATTTACTGACAGAACGATCTCGAAAATTCGCAAAAGTTGCGCGTTCTTATACTCCAACTAACTGCCAAGTTCAATTCAATCGTTTCAGTAGTTTCCAGATTATCACACAACTAATCTCAAAATTTCGAAGGGCTGTAACTCCGAAACCTTTTGGCCAATTGACATTTTGTAATGCAACCTAACCTGAAAGTTTCAAGTCGATAAGATTCTCCGTAAGCCTGTTATCGAGGATACGGACAGCCGGCCAAACTAATTTATTTTGGCACTGGGTCCGACCTAGTCATTTGAAAACATTTTCGGCTCAAAATTCGGAAATTACAGACATTTGAACAAAACGATAGCGCGCTATTCCCCTAGAAGATGCGCACAAGAATAACAACGCTCAACTGATCACGAAGTCTCATGTAGATCTAAATATAGGAAAACTTCTGTTGAAAATATATTTTTCTCGGAAATTATCGATCGAATATCGGTCGAATTCGGCAGGTACCTTAAAATCAATACTCAACAAGAGTTTTTCAAATTTCGATTTGATCCTATATTTATTTTCGGATATTCAGGGGAATCCATCTCAAACTTTGTTGTTTTTTGTACGTTAGAGGATATATCTATAATTTCTCGAGATGTACTGAGGCGATAAGATTGAAATTATTGAACTTGTTGACGAATAGCGTCACGTTACATATCAAAAAATGTCATGTGGACTGTAAAGGTGAAAAATTACTTAGATATTTGGGGAGGTATTTCGATTTGATAATTTTCAGCGCCTGTAAAAATAAGAATTAAGATCAAATGCACTGTGTTAGGATTCGTAACTTTCAAGAAATACGATCAGATTGAAGCTTCGTATTTAGTTGAAGAATAAAACGCGCAACTCACTGCGACATTTCGTGAGAATCCAATTGCTAGAAATTTAAAATAAAAGCTCTTCGAAAATTTCACAAATTTTATTGAAACAAATTGTTTCTCGTGGGGACTATCTATCAAATTCTGATGAAAACAGGCACTCGCATTGAAATCAATAATTAAAAGCAGATCGGCTTCAGAAATCAATCGATAAACGTATTCTACAATGATCAAGTCTACCAGTTGATTCTTTTAGAAGCTATTACGTTTGCGATCGGTGGAAAGTCTGGCTGTTAACATAATAACACCCATAAGGAATGATTCAGAAACTCGATATTTATAAAGTAGGTGTGGGGCTCAATTACAAAGGCTGAATTCGTGAATGTGTTGAATTTCCTCAATGTTCGGTAGATATGAACATTCAAAATTATTGTAACTTTGTTATCAAAGTAGCAGACAATAAATAATCCAAATTCCCAATACTTCTCTATTCATTCAAACAAATATGGATGATAATATTTCACGAGCACATTCAAAATTAAAATTTTTCCAGCGAGTATTTTCAGAATTAAATATCGGATCGGATTGAAATATATTCCTTGACTGAAAAATGATAGCTTGAAGATTCATGCAGAATTTTGTGATTTATAACCCTATAGAATGAAGATCTCCAAATTAGTCCATGAGGAAGTAAAGCTGCGTTTGAAGGGACCAATCATCTGAATATGCAGTCGATTCTTTTTTCAACGAATTTGAACAAGTGCGTAAAAGCTCACGTCAGTGCTTCTCTAGAATTTTTAATTCTCGAACTCTAGTCATCTCGGCGAAATGAATGAAGTGGTCTGAGTCGGTGCCACAGCATAGTAGGCTCGTATGCGTTTTCTGAATCGTATTATACTGTAGGTCCAGCAACTATACATTCAAATATTAAGATCTGATCGGATATTTCGAAATAAATATGTTTCACTACGACGACTGTCTACAACAGGTCTGTAAACGTCTTTCGTGAGTGCCGTATTAGGGCTTGTACACGTCTTTCGCGGATGACGTTCCGGGGTGTGTATTGTGAAGGATGGAAATATACAGCTATGCAGCTGTCGAAAGGCTGCGTTGCCATATTTATGGGCTCTTGACGTTGGTGTTATAGTAAAATGATATACAAAAACTTGGTGCCGAAGGCAGCGCCCTCGCACTGGCCGATCCCTGAAACTTTCTGTATATTTTGAAGAGTATAACCGTAATTTCGGACCCGGCTGAAAATGCACCCCCTGCATCCCCCAACCTCCCTGAGTACCGTGGTATGGTCAGACGTTTTCAGACCCGGAGCCGGGTCTGACAACGTCACTTTTGGCCTGAAAAGGCGGTAAGGTATAACGTTTTGGGTCTGTATGTGCGGTCAAACAAATCTATATATATATATATATATATATATCAAAGTTCTAAGGGTTCGGTGGATAAATGAAAGGGCCAATTCAAACGTACACTCCTTTAATTCTAGTCGACGTTTCGGTTCAGTTTTGAACCTTCTTCAGGACTCTGTAAATGTTCATGATGTTATAAAGTAACAATTACAATGATTAGAGGGCTCACCGAATAACAGAGGTTTCTAAAACTAATCGACATCGAGAAAAATGGTCCACGCCATGAAAAAATAGCAGACCGGCAGATTGATGAACCAAATCTGCAGGTGAGATGATTTTCTTTAAAAACACTTAGATAATCTTATAAAAATTTCTCTTTCAGACAACGGCACGTGAAAAGGTAACAATTTAGTGGTTAAACCACAGACACACACACAAAATCACAAACTTCAATGACATGACAATCTTCTTCTTTTTTAGGTACAATGCAGAATTTCAACATTAAAATTATATTAATCTATATCAGAGGAATCAATCAATTGACTATTTCTAAGATCACACGAAATCAGGTAAGAATAAATGTTACTAATATTTTCTATATCCTTTTTAGAGTTCATCACACTTTGAGTTTTTTTGATGTGATACATTTCCAAGAAAGATCTCTTATGCAAATTCTTCTCAAATTCCAAAATACTAGCAGACTCATAGTCCATTACATGACTAGTTGTTCGACAATGTTCCGCCAGAGCACACCTCTTATTGGGGTTTTTTATATCACTTTTATGCTGCGATATTCTCTTTTTTAGTTGTTGGGATGTTTGGCCTACATAATGCATATCACAGGACGAACATGAAATCTTATATACTACATCACACATCTTCATATAATCTATTTTATCTTTCACCCTTGAAAACAACTTTTTTACATTAAATTGGTTTTTTACAGCTATCTTAACCTTAGGTTCCCTCAACAAATTGATCAACTTGCTGGTAACACCATGCACTAAAGGTAAGGATGTATATATGATCTGTTCTAGATCCTCACCCTGCACAGGAGCAACACCATTCGACTCAGCTCCTCCACCATCATTACCTTCGACCAACTGATCCCCACTGGATGTGTTATAAATCAATCTACTTAACAGCGGTCTTGGATAACCGTTTTTTAGCATCAGTTCATGAAGTATCTTAAGATTCTTTGCAAGAAAACTAGGATGTGATAACCTACAGATTCTTTGTTTCATGCCTAATATTAAGTTTATTTTTTGCTTGATAGGATGACTTGACAGATAATTTATGTACCTTCCTGAGCTCATGCTTTTTCTATACCAATCAATCTTTAGTTTATTGTCATTGGTTCTTATGACTAATGTATCAAGAAAAGGAACAGAGTTGTTGGTTTCTTCCTCCATTGTAAACTTAATATGTTCATTATAGTCGTTGAACTTATCCAGTATGAATTGAGTTTTGTCTTCAGGTACCGCACAAATTATGTCGTCAACGTATTTAACAATTATAGGGATATCAAACAGAAGAAGAATATTTTCTAATATTTTGTCAAGCAAATAGTCCATAACTATCCTGGCTATTATGGGGCTCAAGGTAGAACCCATAGGTTCCATCGATGTCGATTAGTTTTAGAAACCTCTGTTATTCCGTGAGCCCTCTAATCATTGTAATTGTTACTTTATAACATCATGAACATTTACAGAGTCCTGAAGAAGGTTCAAAACTGAACCGAAACGTCGACTAGAATTAAAGGAGTGTACGTTTGAATTGGCCCTTTCATTTATCCACCGAACCCTTAGAACTTTGATATTTAATAGTGGAGTTAGTTGTTGCCTGTTATATAGCATGGGGTTTTATGCTGATATGAAACATCGTTTTGGAGAGGAGATCACTGGAGGTCTCAAGTTGTGGGCATCTTTGAACACCAAGCTAGCGTCGTCGAGAAATCGGAGGATTTTTCTGTTGGAATGTAAGAGACAAGGACTTAAACCGGACCACATAGTGAACAATCTACGTTACCTGTTCGCTTCAGTAACTGACAACAGGACTGCAGAGATTGCTGAGAGAGTGAAGTGTAAGATCGTTCATCAAACTTTAACCTTAGAAATTAAATTGACGAATAGATGTATAGTGAAAATGGAGAGAGAGTTGTCGAGTCTATGGCAGGGGCTTGAGGCTTCTCTTCCAAGACACATTTTGGTAGAGTTCGTGAGAAGGCAGAATATTAGTTACAGTAAAGTGTTTCGCAGAATTAAAAGTAAGAACTTGAACAAGATAAAAAATTTAAATAAAAACTTTTTAGATAAAGCCAGTTGTCAACCGGGTTGGTTTAAGAATGTGAGTTCTGTGCCTGTAACAGAGAGAGTGTCCAGATTTCTTTCACTCGGTCCGAAATTTTGCATGAATGTTCCTAGGGGTGAGTTGTCCCTTCAGAAGCTTCTAGCAGATGTTGAGTTCATTATTCAGTGTAAAAAGGATGTGAATGAAGAACAAAGAAATATTATTAGATCTTTAACAACAAATACAATAACTAATTTCATTAGGAATGCTCCTATTATTGAAAACACGTTTCACAAGGAGTACTATCACTGCCGAAGCTATCTGAGGGAACATCCCAATCTCCTCATTTTACAATCTGATAAGGGCAATGTCACAGTTGCAATTGACAAGCAGCAGTACATCCAATTGGCTCATGATATACTTGATGATGAACAATATTATAAGATTTTGCAGAGGGATCCAACCTTAACCATACAAAATAAAACAAATGCGTTAATAAAAAACCTAGTTAACCATAATTACATTGCCCGGGAGGTTGGTAAGAGAATGTATTCTTATAATGGTGTGCCTGCCCGTTTTTATGGTTTGCCAAAGATTCATAAACCCACCTTGTCGCTTCGACCGATAGTTTCTAGTATCAACACTCCCACCTCAAAGCTGTCTTCGTTTATAGCTTCAATCTTGACCAAAGCTGTTGATAGTGCCAATAGCAGATATTTTGTAAAAGACAGTTTCGATTTTGCCAATCTAGTGAATGATAAAATATTACCTGAACACTATGTATTAATAAGTTTAGATGTCGTTTCGTTGTTTAGTAATATTCCAGTAGAATTAGCGGTTACTGCTATAGAAAATAGATGGGATGATATAGCGCCACATACAGACATTCCAAAGGATGAATTCATTAGAATCATTAGATTTCTTTTCAATTCGAACTATTTCATCTTTGATAACAGAATTTACAGTCAAGTGTTTGGTTCCCCTATGGGTTCTACCTTGAGCCCCATAATAGCCAGGATAGTTATGGACTATTTGCTTGACAAAATATTAGAAAATATTCTTCTTCTGTTTGATATCCCTATAATTGTTAAATACGTTGACGACATAATTTGTGCGGTACCTGAAGACAAAACTCAATTCATACTGGATAAGTTCAACGACTATAATGAACATATTAAGTTTACAATGGAGGAAGAAACCAACAACTCTGTTCCTTTTCTTGATACATTAGTCATAAGAACCAATGACAATAAACTAAAGATTGATTGGTATAGAAAAAGCATGAGCTCAGGAAGGTACATAAATTATCTGTCAAGTCATCCTATCAAGCAAAAAATAAACTTAATATTAGGCATGAAACAAAGAATCTGTAGGTTATCACATCCTAGTTTTCTTGCAAAGAATCTTAAGATACTTCATGAACTGATGCTAAAAAACGGTTATCCAAGACCGCTGTTAAGTAGATTGATTTATAACACATCCAGTGGGGATCAGTTGGTCGAAGGTAATGATGGTGGAGGAGCTGAGTCGAATGGTGTTGCTCCTGTGCAGGGTGAGGATCTAGAACAGATCATATATACATCCTTACCTTTAGTGCATGGTGTTACCAGCAAGTTGATCAATTTGTTGAGGGAACCTAAGGTTAAGATAGCTGTAAAAAACCAATTTAATGTAAAAAAGTTGTTTTCAAGGGTGAAAGATAAAATAGATTATATGAAGATGTGTGATGTAGTATATAAGATTTCATGTTCGTCCTGTGATATGCATTATGTAGGCCAAACATCCCAACAACTAAAAAAGAGAATATCGCAGCATAAAAGTGATATAAAAAACCCCAATAAGAGGTGTGCTCTGGCGGAATATTGTCGAACAACTAGTCATGTAATGGACTATGAGTCTGCTAGTATTTTGGAATTTGAGAAGAATTTGCATAAGAGATCTTTCTTGGAAATGTATCACATCAAAAAAACTCAAAGTGTGATGAACTCTAAAAAGGATATAGAAAATATTAGTAACATTTATTCTTACCTGATTTCGTGTGATCTTAGAAATAGTCAATTGATTGATTCCTCTGATATAGATTAATATAATTTTAATGTTGAAATTCTGCATTGTACCTAAAAAAGAAGAAGATTGTCATGTCATTGAAGTTTGTGATTTTGTGTGTGTGTCTGTGGTTTAACCACTAAATTGTTACCTTTTCACGTGCCGTTGTCTGAAAGAGAAATTTTTATAAGATTATCTAAGTGTTTTTAAAGAAAATCATCTCACCTGCAGATTTGGTTCATCAATCTGCCGGTCTGCTATTTTTTCATGGCGTGGACCATTTTTCTCGATGTCGATTAGTTTTAGAAACCTCTGTTATTCGGTGAGCCCTCTAATCATTGTAATTGTTACTTTATAACATCATGAACATTTACAGAGTCCTGAAGAAGGTTCAAAACTGAACCGAAACGTCGACTAGAATTAAAAGGAGTGTACGTTTGAATTGGCCCTTTCATTTATCCACCGAACCCTTAGAACTTTGATATTTAATAGTGGAGTTAGTTGTTGCCTGTTATATAGCATGGGGTTTTATGCTGATATGAAACATCGTTTTGGAGAGGAGATCACTGGAGGTCTCAAGTTGTGGGCATCTTTGAACACCAAGCTAGCGTCGTCGAGAAATCGGAGGATTTTTCTGTTGGAATGTAAGAGACAAGGACTTAAACCGGACCACATAGTGAACAATCTACGTTACCTGTTCGCTTCAGTAACTGACAACAGGACTGCAGAGATTGCTGAGAGAGTGAAGTGTAAGATCGTTCATCAAACTTTAACCTTAGAAATTAAATTGACGAATAGATGTATAGTGAAAATGGAGAGAGAGTTGTCGAGTCTATGGCAGGGGCTTGAGGCTTCTCTTCCAAGACACATTTTGGTAGAGTTCGTGAGAAGGCAGAATATTAGTTACAGTAAAGTGTTTCGCAGAATTAAAAGTAAGAACTTGAACAAGATAAAAAATTTAAATAAAAACTTTTTAGATAAAGCCAGTTGTCAACCGGGTTGGTTTAAGAATGTGAGTTCTGTGCCTGTAACAGAGAGAGTGTCCAGATTTCTTTCACTCGGTCCGAAATTTTGCATGAATGTTCCTAGGGGTGAGTTGTCCCTTCAGAAGCTTCTAGCAGATGTTGAGTTCATTATTCAGTGTAAAAAGGATGTGAATGAAGAACAAAGAAATATTATTAGATCTTTAACAACAAATACAATAACTAATTTCATTAGGAATGCTCCTATTATTGAAAACACGTTTCACAAGGAGTACTATCACTGCCGAAGCTATCTGAGGGAACATCCCAATCTCCTCATTTTACAATCTGATAAGGGCAATGTCACAGTTGCAATTGACAAGCAGCAGTACATCCAATTGGCTCATGATATACTTGATGATGAACAATATTATAAGATTTTGCAGAGGGATCCAACCTTAACCATACAAAATAAAACAAATGCGTTAATAAAAAACCTAGTTAACCATAATTACATTGCCCGGGAGGTTGGTAAGAGAATGTATTCTTATAATGGTGTGCCTGCCCGTTTTTATGGTTTGCCAAAGATTCATAAACCCACCTTGTCGCTTCGACCGATAGTTTCTAGTATCAACACTCCCACCTCAAAGCTGTCTTCGTTTATAGCTTCAATCTTGACCAAAGCTGTTGATAGTGCCAATAGCAGATATTTTGTAAAAGACAGTTTCGATTTTGCCAATCTAGTGAATGATAAAATATTACCTGAACACTATGTATTAATAAGTTTAGATGTCGTTTCGTTGTTTAGTAATATTCCAGTAGAATTAGCGGTTACTGCTATAGAAAATAGATGGGATGATATAGCGCCACATACAGACATTCCAAAGGATGAATTCATTAGAATCATTAGATTTCTTTTCAATTCGAACTATTTCATCTTTGATAACAGAATTTACAGTCAAGTGTTTGGTTCCCCTATGGGTTCTACCTTGAGCCCCATAATAGCCAGGATAGTTATGGACTATTTGCTTGACAAAATATTAGAAAATATTCTTCTTCTGTTTGATATCCCTATAATTGTTAAATACGTTGACGACATAATTTGTGCGGTACCTGAAGACAAAACTCAATTCATACTGGATAAGTTCAACGACTATAATGAACATATTGAGTTTACAATGGAGGAAGAAACCAACAACTCTGTTCCTTTTCTTGATACATTAGTCATAAGAACCAATGACAATAAACTAAAGATTGATTGGTATAGAAAAAGCATGAGCTCAGGAAGGTACATAAATTATCTGTCAAGTCATCCTATCAAGCAAAAAATAAACTTAATATTAGGCATGAAACAAAGAATCTGTAGGTTATCACATCCTAGTTTTCTTGCAAAGAATCTTAAGATACTTCATGAACTGATGCTAAAAAACGGTTATCCAAGACCGCTGTTAAGTAGATTGATTTATAACACATCCAGTGGGGATCAGTTGGTCGAAGGTAATGATGGTGGAGGAGCTGAGTCGAATGGTGTTGCTCCTGTGCAGGGTGAGGATCTAGAACAGATCATATATACATCCTTACCTTTAGTGCATGGTGTTACCAGCAAGTTGATCAATTTGTTGAGGGAACCTAAGGTTAAGATAGCTGTAAAAAACCAATTTAATGTAAAAAAGTTGTTTTCAAGGGTGAAAGATAAAATAGATTATATGAAGATGTGTGATGTAGTATATAAGATTTCATGTTCGTCCTGTGATATGCATTATGTAGGCCAAACATCCCAACAACTAAAAAAGAGAATATCGCAGCATAAAAGTGATATAAAAAACCCCAATAAGAGGTGTGCTCTGGCGGAACATTGTCGAACAACTAGTCATGTAATGGACTATGAGTCTGCTAGTATTTTGGAATTTGAGAAGAATTTGCATAAGAGATCTTTCTTGGAAATGTATCACATCAAAAAAACTCAAAGTGTGATGAACTCTAAAAAGGATATAGAAAATATTAGTAACATTTATTCTTACCTGATTTCGTGTGATCTTAGAAATAGTCAATTGATTGATTCCTCTGATATAGATTAATATAATTTTAATGTTGAAATTCTGCATTGTACCTAAAAAAGAAGAAGATTGTCATGTCATTGAAGTTTGTGATTTTGTGTGTGTGTCTGTGGTTTAACCACTAAATTGTTACCTTTTCACGTGCCGTTGTCTGAAAGAGAAATTTTTATAAGATTATCTAAGTGTTTTTAAAGAAAATCATCTCACCTGCAGATTTGGTTCATCAATCTGCCGGTCTGCTATTTTTTCATGGCGTGGACCATTTTTCTCGATGTCGATTAGTTTTAGAAACCTCTGTTATTCGGTGAGCCCTCTAATCATTGTATTTGTTACTTTATAACATCATGAACATTTACAGAGTCCTGAAGAAGGTTCAAAACTGAACCGAAACGTCGACTAGAATTAAAGGAGTGTACGTTTGAATTGGCCCTTTCATTTATCCACCGAACCCTTAGAATTTTGATATTTAATAGTGGAGTTAGTTGTTGCCTGTTATATAGCATGGGGTTTTATGCTGATATGAAACATCGTTTTGGAGAGGAGATCACTGGAGGTCTCAAGTTGTGGGCATCTTTGAACACCAAGCTAGCGTCGTCGAGAAATCGGAGGATTTTTCTGTTGGAATGTAAGAGACAAGGACTTAAACCGGACCACATAGTGAACAATCTACGTTACCTGTTCGCTTCAGTAACTGACAACAGGACTGCAGAGATTGCTGAGAGAGTGAAGTGTAAGATCGTTCATCAAACTTTAACCTTAGAAATT
Source organism: Myrrha octodecimguttata (assembly GCA_958510865.1). Lineage (NCBI taxonomy): Eukaryota > Metazoa > Arthropoda > Insecta > Coleoptera > Coccinellidae > Myrrha > Myrrha octodecimguttata. The sequence continues at coordinate 87,653 of CAUEHS010000908.1, forward strand.
AAATTGACGAATAGATGTATAGTGAAAATGGAGAGAGAGTTGTCGAGTCTATGGCAGGGGCTTGAGGCTTCTCTTCCAAGACACATTTTGGTAGAGTTCGTGAGAAGGCAGAATATTAGTTACAGTAAAGTGTTTCGCAGAATTAAAAGTAAGAACTTGAACAAGATAAAAAATTTAAATAAAAACTTTTTAGATGAAGCCAGTTGTCAACCGGGTTGGTTTAAGAATGTGAGTTCTGTGCCTGTAACAGAGAGAGTGTCCAGATTTCTTTCACTCGGTCCGAAATTTTGCATGAATGTTCCTAGGGGTGAGTTGTCCCTTCAGAAGCTTCTAGCAGATGTTGAGTTCATTATTCAGTGTAAAAAGGATGTGAATGAAGAACAAAGAAAAATTATTAGATCTTTAACAACAAATACAATAACTAATTTCATTAGGAATGCTCCTATTATTGAAAACACGTTTCACAAGGAGTACTATCACTGCCGAAGCTATCTGAGGGAACATCCCAATCTCCTCATTTTACAATCTGATAAGGGCAATGTCACAGTTGCAATTGACAAGCAGCAGTACATCCAATTGGCTCATGATATACTTGATGATGAACAATATTATAAGATTTTGCAGAGGGATCCAACCTTAACCATACAAAATAAAACAAATGCGTTAATAAAAAACCTAGTTAACCATAATTACATTGCCCGGGAGGTTGGTAAGAGAATGTATTCTTATAATGGTGTGCCTGCCCGTTTTTATGGTTTGCCAAAGATTCATAAACCCACCTTGTCGCTTCGACCGATAGTTTCTAGTATCAACACTCCCACCTCAAAGCTGTCTTCGTTTATAGCTTCAATCTTGACCAAAGCTGTTGATAGTGCCAATAGCAGATATTTTGTAAAAGACAGTTTCGATTTTGCCAATCTAGTGAATGATAAAATATTACCTGAACACTATGTATTAATAAGTTTAGATGTCGTTTCGTTGTTTAGTAATATTCCAGTAGAATTAGCGGTTACTGCTATAGAAAATAGATGGGATGATATAGCGCCACATACAGACATTCCAAAGGATGAATTCATTAGAATCATTAGATTTCTTTTCAATTCGAACTATTTCATCTTTGATAACAGAATTTACAGTCAAGTGTTTGGTTCCCCTATGGGTTCTACCTTGAGCCCCATAATAGCCAGGATAGTTATGGACTATTTGCTTGACAAAATATTAGAAAATATTCTTCTTCTGTTTGATATCCCTATAATTGTTAAATACGTTGACGACATAATTTGTGCGGTACCTGAAGACAAAACTCAATTCATACTGGATAAGTTCAACGACTATAATGGACATATTAAGTTTACAATGGAGGAAGAAACCAACAACTCTGTTCCTTTTCTTGATACATTAGTCATAAGAACCAATGACAATAAACTAAAGATTGATTGGTATAGAAAAAGCATGAGCTCAGGAAGGTACATAAATTATCTGTCAAGTCATCCTATCAAGCAAAAAATAAACTTAATATTAGGCATGAAACAAAGAATCTGTAGGTTATCACATCCTAGTTTTCTTGCAAAGAATCTTAAGATACTTCATGAACTGATGCTAAAAAACGGTTATCCAAGACCGCTGTTAAGTAGATTGATTTATAACACATCCAGTGGGGATCAGTTGGTCGAAGGTAATGATGGTGGAGGAGCTGAGTCGAATGGTGTTGCTCCTGTGCAGGGTGAGGATCTAGAACAGATCATATATACATCCTTACCTTTAGTGCATGGTGTTACCAGCAAGTTGATCAATTTGTTGAGGGAACCTAAGGTTAAGATAGCTGTAAAAAACCAATTTAATGTAAAAAAGTTGTTTTCAAGGGTGAAAGATAAAATAGATTATATGAAGATGTGTGATGTAGTATATAAGATTTCATGTTCGTCCTGTGATATGCATTATGTAGGCCAAACATCCCAACAACTAAAAAAGAGAATATCGCAGCATAAAAGTGATATAAAAAACCCCAATAAGAGGTGTGCTCTGGCGGAACATTGTCGAACAACTAGTCATGTAATGGACTATGAGTCTGCTAGTATTTTGGAATTTGAGAAGAATTTGCATAAGAGATCTTTCTTGGAAATGTATCACATCAAAAAAACTCAAAGTGTGATGAACTCTAAAAAGGATATAGAAAATATTAGTAACATTTATTCTTACCTGATTTCGTGTGATCTTAGAAATAGTCAATTGATTGATTCCTCTGATATAGATTAATATAATTTTAATGTTGAAATTCTGCATTGTACCTAAAAAAGAAGAAGATTGTCATGTCATTGAAGTTTGTGATTTTGTGTGTGTGTCTGTGGTTTAACCACTAAATTGTTACCTTTTCACGTGCCGTTGTCTGAAAGAGAAATTTTTATAAGATTATCTAAGTGTTTTTAAAGAAAATCATCTCACCTGCAGATTTGGTTCATCAATCTGCCGGTCTGCTATTTTTTCATGGCGTGGACCATTTTTCTCGATGTCGATTAGTTTTAGAAACCTCTGTTATTCGGTGAGCCCTCTAATCATTGTAATTGTTACTTTATAACATCATGAACATTTACAGAGTCCTGAAGAAGGTTCAAAACTGAACCGAAACGTCGACTAGAATTAAAGGAGTGTACGTTTGAATTGGCCCTTTCATTTATCCACCGAACCCTTAGAACTTTGATATTTAATAGTGGAGTTAGTTGTTGCCTGTTATATAGCATGGGGTTTTATGCTGATATGAAACATCGTTTTGGAGAGGAGATCACTGGAGGTCTCAAGTTGTGGGCATCTTTGAACACCAAGCTAGCGTCGTCGAGAAATCGGAGGATTTTTCTGTTGGAATGTAAGAGACAAGGACTTAAACCGGACCACATAGTGAACAATCTACGTTACCTGTTCGCTTCAGTAACTGACAACAGGACTGCAGAGATTGCTGAGAGAGTGAAGTGTAAGATCGTTCATCAAACTTTAACCTTAGAAATTAAATTGACGAATAGATGTATAGTGAAAATGGAGAGAGAGTTGTCGAGTCTATGGCAGGGGCTTGAGGCTTCTCTTCCAAGACACATTTTGGTAGAGTTCGTGAGAAGGCAGAATATTAGTTACAGTAAAGTGTTTCGCAGAATTAAAAGGAAGAACTTGAACAAGATAAAAAATTTAAATAAAAACTTTTTAGATAAAGCCAGTTGTCAACCGGGTTGGTTTAAGAATGTGAGTTCTGTGCCTGTAACAGAGAGAGTGTCCAGATTTCTTTCACTCGGTCCGAAATTTTGCATGAATGTTCCTAGGGGTGAGTTGTCCCTTCAGAAGCTTCTAGCAGATGTTGAGTTCATTATTCAGTGTAAAAAGGATGTGAATGAAGAACAAAGAAATATTATTAGATCTTTAACAACAAATACAATAACTAATTTCATTAGGAATGCTCCTATTATTGAAAACACGTTTCACAAGGAGTACTATCACTGCCGAAGCTATCTGAGGGAACATCCCAATCTCCTCATTTTACAATCTGATAAGGGCAATGTCACAGTTGCAATTGACAAGCAGCAGTACATCCAATTGGCTCATGATATACTTGATGATGAACAATATTATAAGATTTTGCAGAGGGATCCAACCTTAACCATACAAAATAAAACAAATGCGTTAATAAAAAACCTAGTTAACCATAATTACATTGCCCGGGAGGTTGGTAAGAGAATGTATTCTTATAATGGTGTGCCTGCCCGTTTTTATGGTTTGCCAAAGATTCATAAACCCACCTTGTCGCTTCGACCGATAGTTTCTAGTATCAACACTCCCACCTCAAAGCTGTCTTCGTTTATAGCTTCAATCTTGACCAAAGCTGTTGATAGTGCCAATAGCAGATATTTTGTAAAAGACAGTTTCGATTTTGCCAATCTAGTGAATGATAAAATATTACCCGAACACTATGTATTAATAAGTTTAGATGTCGTTTCGTTGTTTAGTAATATTCCAGTAGAATTAGCGGTTACTGCTATAGAAAATAGATGGGATGATATAGCGCCACATACAGACATTCCAAAGGATGAATTCATTAGAATCATTAGATTTCTTTTCAATTCGAACTATTTCATCTTTGATAACAGAATTTACAGTCAAGTGTTTGGTTCCCCTATGGGTTCTACCTTGAGCCCCATAATAGCCAGGATAGTTATGGACTATTTGCTTGACAAAATATTAGAAAATATTCTTCTTCTGTTTGATATCCCTATAATTGTTAAATACGTTGACGACATAATTTGTGCGGTACCTAAAGACAAAACTCAATTCATACTGGATAAGTTCAACGACTATAATGAACATATTAAGTTTACAATGGAGGAAGAAACCAACAACTCTGTTCCTTTTCTTGATACATTAGTCATAAGAACCAATGACAATAAACTAAAGATTAATTGGTATAGAAAAAGCATGAGCTCAGGAAGGTACATAAATTATCTGTCAAGTCATCCTATCAAGCAAAAAATAAACTTAATATTAGGCATGAAACAAAGAATCTGTAGGTTATCACATCCTAGTTTTCTTGCAAAGAATCTTAAGATACTTCATGAACTGATGCTAAAAAACGGTTATCCAAGACCGCTGTTAAGTAGATTGATTTATAACACATCCAGTGGGGATCAGTTGGTCGAAGGTAATGATGGTGGAGGAGCTGAGTCGAATGGTGTTGCTCCTGTGCAGGGTGAGGATCTAGAACAGATCATATATACATCCTTACCTTTAGTGCATGGTGTTACCAGCAAGTTGATCAATTTGTTGAGGGAACCTAAGGTTAAGATAGCTGTAAAAAACCAATTTAATGTAAAAAAGTTGTTTTCAAGGGTGAAAGATAAAATAGATTATATGAAGATGTGTGATGTAGTATATAAGATTTCATGTTCGTCCTGTGATATGCATTATGTAGGCCAAACATCCCAACAACTAAAAAAGAGAATATCGCAGCATAAAAGTGATATAAAAAACCCCAATAAGAGGTGTGCTCTGGCGGAACATTGTCGAACAACTAGTCATGTAATGGACTATGAGTCTGCTAGTATTTTGGAATTTGAGAAGAATTTGCATAAGAGATCTTTCTTGGAAATGTATCACATCAAAAAAACTCAAAGTGTGATGAACTCTAAAAAGGATATAGAAAATATTAGTAACATTTATTCTTACCTGATTTCGTGTGATCTTAGAAATAGTCAATTGATTGATTCCTCTGATATAGATTAATATAATTTTAATGTTGAAATTCTGCATTGTACCTAAAAAAGAAGAAGATTGTCATGTCATTGAAGTTTGTGATTTTGTGTGTGTGTCTGTGGTTTAACCACTAAATTGTTACCTTTTCACGTGCCGTTGTCTGAAAGAGAAATTTTTATAAGATTATCTAAGTGTTTTTAAAGAAAATCATCTCACCTGCAGATTTGGTTCATCAATCTGCCGGTCTGCTATTTTTTCATGGCGTGGACCATTTTTCTCGATGTCGATTAGTTTTAGAAACCTCTGTTATTCGGTGAGCCCTCTAATCATTGTAATTGTTACTTTATAACATCATGAACATTTACAGAGTCCTGAAGAAGGTTCAAAACTGAACCGAAACGTCGACTAGAATTAAAGGAGTGTACGTTTGAATTGGCCCTTTCATTTATCCACCGAACCCTTAGAACTTTGATATTTAATAGTGGAGTTAGTTGTTGCCTGGTATATATATATATATATATATATATATAAGTTCCCTTGCTTTTACCCTTACCCTTACCCTTACCCTTACCCTTACCCTTGCTTTTACCCTTAAGCTTACCCTTACCCTTACCCTTACCCTTACCCTCACCCTTGCTTTTACCCTTAGGCTTACCCTTACCCTTACCCTTACCCTTACCCTTGCTTTTACCCTTAAGCTTACCCTTACCCTTACCCTTACCCTTACCCTTGCTTTTAACCTTAGGCTTACCCTTACCTTTACCCTTACCCTTACCCTTACCCTTATCCTTACCCTTACCCTTACCCTTACCCTTGCTTTTACCCTTAAGCAAAGGTAAGGGTAAGGGTAAGGGTAAGGGTAAGGGTAAGGGTAAGGGTAAGGGTAAGGGTAAAAGCAAGGGTAAGGGTAAGGGTAAGGGTAAGGGTAAGGGTAAGGGTAAGGGTAAGGGTAAGGGTAAGGCCCCTAAAGCTTACCCTTACCCTTACCCTTACCCTTACCCTTACCCTTACCCTTACCCTTGCTTTTACCCTTAGGCTAACCCTTACCCTTACCCTTACCCTTACCCTTGCTTTTACCCTTAAGCTTACCCTTACCCTTACCCTTACCCTTAACCTTACCCTTACCCTTACCCTTACCCTTACCCTTGCTTTTACCCTTAGGCTTACACTTACCCTTACCCTTACCCTTACCCTTGCTTTTACCCTTAAGCTTACCCTTACCCTTACCCTTACCCTTACCCTTACCCTTACCCTTACCCTTACCCTTACCCTTACCCTTACCCTTACCCTTACCCTTACCCTTACCCTTACCCTTACCCTTACCCTTACCCTTGCTTTTACCCTTACCCTTACCCTTACCCTTACCCTTACCCTTACCCTTACCCTTACCCTTACCCTTGCTTAAGGGTAAAAGCAAGGGTAAGGGTAAGGGTAAGGGTAAGGATAAGGGTAAGGGTAAGGGTAAGGGTAAAGGTAAGGGTAAGCCTAAAGTTAAAAGCAAGGGTAAGGGTAAGGGTAAGGGTAAGGGTAAGGGTAAGCTTAAGGGTAAAAGCAAGGGTAAGGGTAAGGGTAAGGGTAAGGGTAAGCCTAAGGGTAAAAGCAAGGGTGAGGGTAAGGGTAAGGGTAAGGGTAAGGGTAAGCTTAAGGGTAAAAGCAAGGGTAAGGGTAAGGGTAAGGGTAAGGGTAAGGGTAAGGGTAAGGGTAAAAGCAAGGGAACTTATATATATTTTTTTTTTTTTTTTTTTTTTTTTTTTTTTTTTTTTGTTTCACCATTTTAGGGTTTGCTCACTAGGAAGGCCGGATCAGTATGATCAAGACCTGCCTAGGCGGTTGTGAGGAACATTCTTACGATCCTTGTCGTCCACAGAATTACCTCTTTCTGGGCCACACTAATTAGATCCTGCTCTATTCCGAGGTACCTAGTGTTATCTGCCAGGTGACTCTCAACTAGTCCATTGGTGGTGATTATCAACGGCAAGATCAAGACGGTCTTAAGCTTATAGATTTCTTTCATTTCAAAAGCCAGGTCATGGTATTTGGAAATCTTTTCGGTATATGCTCTACTGATGTTATCATCCGCTGGGACAGTTATATCGATGATGGTAACCCTGTCCTCTTTCTTCTCGAACAACACAATGTCCGGCCTATTATGCGGAATGGCTCTATCTGTAATGATCGGGTTGTCCCAGTACAGCTTGAAGTCGGTGTTTTCCATCACAGATCTTGGTGAGTACTCGAATATCTTCTTCGTGGTGAGGACGAGGCCAGTTTTCATGGCAATGGCCTGATGGAAAACTTTTGCCATAGCATTGTGACGTTCCGTATATTCCCTGGGGGCCAAGATGGAGCATGAAGATGTTATGTGTTGTACCGTCTCTAGAGCGTTCGAGCATTTCCTGCATCGATCCGTGGGTATGTTCTTTCCAGCTATGTGTCTCATGTAGGCTCTTGTTGGTATAACCTGGTCCTGTATTGCGGTGATTCGTCCCTCAGTCTCCGGGAACAGGTAACCTTTCTTAAGGTAAGCAAGCGACAACTTTTGATCGACTCTTCCCTCTTTAAGTGCCTCTGGATATCTGCCATGCAGTGGTTTACCATGCCAGTCTTCTGAGAATGTTTCTGTTGTTATTATCTCTGATGGGTCAGTTCTGCAGGCTAGGTTCAAAGCCGTGATGTTCTGATCTTCTCTGCAGATGGTTTCGTAGAGAGGTGAGTGTTTGGAGTGAAAGTATCTTCTCATATCCATTAGCGCCTTCTGGTGGGCCATCTCAACATTTTGTAGTCCTCTTCCTCCACGATGTCTTGGTATGTATAGCCTACTTACAGATGAGTGGGGGTGGTGGATGCCATATTTCGTCAAAAGCACTCGTACTTGCGTATCAATAGATTTCAGATCGGTGGTCGACCATCTTATCACACCAAAGGAGTAGGCGATACTTGGAATTGCCCATATGTTTATAGCTGTGAACATCGCTTTCGAGTTCAGTTTACTTCGGAGGACCCTTTTCACTCTGTCAAAGAACTTATTCTTGAATGTGGCTTTTTCATCTGATGTTCTGATATCTAAGGCTTGTTGTATCCCAGGTATTTGTACGTTTCCTCTGGTGCCAGTCTTTGAATCGCTAGTTCATCGTCTACAAGCATTTCGTCTCCTTCAGTTAACTTTCCTCTCTTGACATGTATCACAGCGCACTTATCCAGCCCCATTTCAATCCCAATTGTCCGCGAGAAAGCTGTTACAGTTCTCAATAATCTCATCAATTGTTCCTCATTCGTGGCATACAACTTGAGGTCATCTATGTACAATCTATGGGTTATTCTCGTGTTAGTTCTCCTATCGATGATGTATCCGTAGTTGTTGTTATTCAGCAGCTTGCTCAGAGGATTGAGGGCCAAGCAGAACCACAGTGCACTCAGCTTGTCGCCCTGGAATATACCTGTCATTATATTTATTTCCGATGTTGTGAGCGTACCGAATTTTAAGTTGGTTCTCCATATTTTCATCATATGCTCAAGGAGTTGAACAATCTGCTCGGACACACCATACAGCCTCAGCACCTTCAGAAGCCAAGAGTGAGGCACAGAGTCAAAGGCCTTCTTGTAATCGATCCAAGCGATCGATATATTCCTCAGTTTCTTTTTTGCTTGTTTCGTTATCAGATAGTCGATAGTAAGAAGCTCCTTGCATCCCCGGGCATCCCTCCGACATCCATGCTGCTCGTTCGCCAGTAATTTGTGACAACTTACATGTTTCCACATATGTTTGGTGAGTATGCCTGTAAGGATCTTATAGACAGTTGGCAAACATGTAATAGGTCGATAGTTATTTGGGTTTGGGGTTATATTTCCCTTCGGTATCATGTGCGTAACTCCAAGGGTAAAAAACTCTGGTATAGTGGAAGGTTGAGAAAGCGCCTTTTGAAACAGTATGGCCAGCCTTCGATGCGTCGATTTGAAGTTTTTCCACCAGTAGTTATGGATTTTGTCGGCCCCCGGAGCAGACCAGTTGTTTGTTTTCCTCAAACTTTCCCTGACATCTTCCTCTGTTATCTCCACATTTTCCATGGTGTACTTTCCTATATCCTTCTCAGCATCCTTTATCCAGTAGGCTTCATCATCATGATTTCTGCTCTGCTCCCATATTCCACTCCACACTCCACGCATTTCCCCTTCGCTCGGGTATACACCTTCCATAGTTCCCGTGCTCTCGAGAGTTCGGAAAAATTCTTTTTGGTTTCTATAGTAAAGTTGATTATTCTTATACCTCTTCACCCTCTCGTTGTAGCGTTTAATCCGATTACCCAGCGCTTTAACTTTCTGTTTGAGCATATCATAGACTACTATCATTTTCTCTTTCAGTTGTTCATTCGTGCAGTTCGATTTTATGCGAGACTCGGAGGCGATCTGTCGTATACCCTTCAGGACCTTCTTGGTGTGCGTCTGAGTATTCAGGTAAGTATGCAGTATGCCAATTTTTTTCCTGATCTTATTAACTTTATTTTCAAGCCTCATTTTCCACGGTGGTGCCGTTTCTGCACGTTGGGTTGATTGAGTTTCCCATATCTTCATTCCGACTTCTTCACATACTGTCAAGGCTCCAGCATAAACAAGATCGACCATTCCTCTCAGATTCGTGGTGGTTTCAGCATGTGTCTCCATCAGCTGGTCCAATCTGTGCATGCATTCTAGCATTTTTTTTCGATCCTCTCATCCTAGGGATATTTGGTCGTTTCTGCGGAGATATTCCGGTATACTTTTTGAGGTTTTTGCAGAGGATACGTTCTATTCTAGATGGATTGCCATTGGTTCTGCCGTCATTTCTGGTTTCTATTGGATCCTCCCTGGGTGTTTCAGGTTCCACGTTGATCGGAGCACCTCTCGGTATATAACTCTGCTTAATAGCGTCCAGCTCAGCAGCCGAGAATTTCTCCTTGTCCATGAGCCACCTGACTCTATTAGCAAGGAGATTCGTATATGATCGTCTTTGCGGATTGATGTCGTTCCATATTTGAGTCAACAGTTCACGATACGTTCCTCCGTCTCTCTGCTGTATGTCCTTTGCAATGAAGTGAACGCGTAATATCAGGATGTTGTCATCCTCAGTCCATCTCGTTCTCCCATCCCGTCTTATCGGAACACCGGTGGAACGGGATCTTGTCTCGTCCAAACCTATGTGTTCACCTTCATTCTGAGGGCCGGGATAATGGCTTACGGTGCCATCTCGGGGGGCTGCGCCGCTTGCCCCACAGCTTACCCCATCAGGCTCTTCCTCCAGACGGCTCCGAAGAGGACCAGCCCGCTGTCCCCTACCGCCCTGATTTCTGCTTCTAGTAACAGGAGCGACAACTTCTTCAGTTCCCCAGGCTGCTAACCTGAGGATCCGGGTGACTAGGGTCCGCGGGGGCGTCAGTCCCCGATGATCCGGAGACCACCCTGCGGATATATATATATATTTATATATATATATATATATATATATATATATATATATATATATATATATATATATATATATATATATATATATATATAACCCTTACCCTTACCCTTACCCTTACCCTTACCCTTGCTTTTACCCTTAAGCTAAGGGTAAGGGTAAAGGTAAGGGTAAGCCTAAGGTTAAAAGCAAGGGTAAGGGTAAGGGTAAGGGTAAGCTTAAGGGTAAAAGCAAGGGTAAGGGTAAGGGTAAGGGTAAGGGTAAGGGTAAGCCTAAGGGTAAAAGCAAGGGTGAGGGTAAGGGTAAGGGTAAGGGTAAGGGTAAGCTTAAGGGTAAAAGCAAGGGTAAGGGTAAGGGTAAGGGTAAAAGCAAGGGAACTTATATATATATATATATATATATATATAATTGAAGGAACTATTGGGTAAAGCGGTCAAAAGATTATAAGAAAATATCGTTTTTTACTGCCAAGCTTTCGAATCTTTATTGGATTCTTTCTCAAGGCTAAAATACAATACAAAAACATTATGAAACTATATAAAATGGTTAATATAATAGAAAACTTACCCGCAAATGATATTCAATACAAAAACACTGGGAACTTGAAGAAATTTTGTTTGAAATTATTCATTATTGTCATTTTGATTACTTGAAAAGTCAATGTGAAATTTGGCTATCTTGTTAATGTATATTTCAGAAAATCGAGGTAAAATACTCTATGAATCTAAACATGAATTTTGGATTAATGTAGTTTCATATTGAATAGAATTTGGGAATAAATTATGCTTAAATCTTCAATATCTTTTCTTTTATTCATACAATTACTATTGAGAAAAATTTCAACCATTTCTGAGAACTTACGTTTAGTGTTGTTAATTTCAGTATCAAGAATTTTGACATTGGAAAAATCTATATTGTGAAGGGTATCATTAAAATGTTCGGAGAGAGCACAGCTTCTTTTTCCAAGCTTACAATCGCTTTTATGTCTATTAATTCTCTCTTTTAAAACAGTTGAAGTTTGTCCTATATAATTTTTGTTACAATCTAAACAATTTATATTATAAACTACACCAGATTTTTTCATTGGTGTATCATTATCTTTTAATTTAGAGTATATATTTCCAATTTTTAATATTTGTTTGTAACAAATCTTAAAATTATTATTTCTTGAAAAAATTTTATTCAATTTATAAGTAAGTTCTGGAATGAAGGGTAAAGGAAAATAAATAATGGGTGGATTCACATTTTGAGAGGAAGAAACATTTGTTATATTATCATTGTGAGAGATAGTTGAATTTATCATGGTAGTATTGAATAAAAATTTATTAATGAACCATTTAGGATATGAATTATCTATTAAAATTAGTTTGAGTTTATTTAAATTATTTTGAATGAATTCTGGATGACAAATTTGGTGTATTCTTTGACGTAAATTGAATATTAAATTTATTTTCATTTTTTGATCATGAAAAGAGTGAAAATTCATATAACGGCCTGAAAATGTAGGTTTTGTATACCAATCGACTTTTATTTTATTATTTTCATTTCTAATTAATTTAGTATCTAAAAATGGAACAGAATTGTTATTTTCTTTTTCTATAGTAAATTGAATATTTTTATCATAATTATTGAAAACTGTTAAAACTTCATCAATTTTGTCTTTTGGTACAGAAGTGATTACATCATCAACAAATTTTTTCAAAAAGGGAAGAGAGAAACTTAGATTTTGAATAATAACATCTAAAAGATCATCCATTACTAATTGAGCAATTATTGGTGATAAAGTAGATCCCATAGGTGTACCAAAAATTTGTTTGAAATATTTCCCATCAAATTGAAAATAGGTTGTATCAAAAATAAATTCAATTATCTCAAGGAATCCAGTTCTAGATAATTTAGTATGTTCAGAGATTTGAGACCAATGATTAATTATACTATTTTTGATGAGATAGAAAGGAATGTTACTGTAAAGAGAAACTACATCCAAACTTATTAATACATAGCCTGATGGAAGTTGGGTATTATTAATGAATTTCGAAAAAGTGAAACTGTCTTCTGTATAATAATCATTATTTTTGTTATAAGAAATGGACAAAATATCAGTTATAAATTTTGATAATTTACTATTAGGAGCATTGATTGAAGAAATAATTGGTCTTAAAGGAAAATTTGTTTTATGTATTTTTGGAAGACCATAAAATTTGGGAGATGTTTGATTATATATGGTTAATCTACTGGCTTCTTCTGTAGTTAATTTTTTAGATTTCTTCAACCGAGATATAATTTTATTAGCTTTCTGTTGATATGTAGATGTAGGATCACGATTCAAAGGTTTATAATACTTTTTGTCAGATAATATTATTAATGATTTTGTTATATAATCATTTTTATTCATGATAACAGTAACATTACCTTCATCAGCTTTAGTTACTATGAGTTCAGGATGTTCTTTGAAAAATTTTTTAGTTTTGAAAAATAGATGTCGTAAGTAATTGGTGTAAAATGGTTTGTTCGAATAGTTACTTAAAACATTAGTTACTTTCGCTCTCAAAATGTTTCTGTCTTTTTCAGGATACATAGTAATTATATTTTCAATATCAGCTAAAATTTTTTTGAAATTTATGTCTTTCGAGGTGGGTTCTATACTAAATTTTTGTCCTAATGATAAAAAATCTTTAATTTCAGAAGGTATGTCAGATCCAGATAAATCTTTGATCCAACTATCACAATTTTTTAAAAGATCATTTTTCAATGAATTCTTCAAAACCGTAATTTTTTTGATATTATTTTTTTTTGATATCGTTGAATTTCTTTTCATAAGATTTATTTTGCAATTCGAAAAACATTTTTAAGGTTTCATCAGGTAACTTTCCATTCAATTCTATTTCAGTATCAAACAGTAATTTTTCTAAATATTTGATATTACGGAATGTAGTATTGATCTCTAAATTAAGCAATTTTTTATTTAATTTAATGAAAAAATCTAATGTATGTTTCGATATTCTAATATTAGTTGGATTGATCATTGCTGGTAAATGTTTGGTATTATCTTCTATATGTTTTGGAATAATTCCTTGTGATCTGCAGGAAATTAAAAATATCTTTCTATTTCTGTTAGATGCTAGTTTATCCATTATATTAGCCCATTTCTTCAGTGAGAGTAAGATGTTAGGTCCGTATTGTTCCAAGATTGTTTGGTAAAAACCCATACCAATATGAATTATTCAAAGTTTCTTGACCGTAGTGTATAAAATTGAAGGAACTATTGGGTAAAGCGGTCAAAAGATTATAAGAAAATATCGTTTTTTACTGCCAAGCTTTCGAATCTTTATTGGATTCTTTCTCAAGGCTAAAATACAATACAAAAACATTATGAAACTATATAAAATGGTTAATATAATAGAAAACTTACCCGCAAATGATATTCAATACAAAAACACTGGGAACTTGAAGAAATTTTGTTTGAAATTATTCATTATTGTCATTTTGATTACTTGAAAAGTCAATGTGAAATTTGGCTATCTTGTTAATGTATATTTCAGAAAATCGAGGTAAAATACTCTATGAATCTAAACATGAATTTTGGATTAATGTAGTTTCATATTGAATAGAATTTGGGAATAAATTATGCTTAAATCTTCAATATCTTTTCTTTTATTCATACAATTACTATTGAGAAAAATTTCAACCATTTCTGAGAACTTACGTTTAGTGTTGTTAATTTCAGTATCAAGAATTTTGACATTGGAAAAATCTATATTGTGAAGGGTATCATTAAAATGTTCGGAGAGAGCACAGCTTCTTTTTCCAAGCTTACAATCGCTTTTATGTCTATTAATTCTCTCTTTTAAAACAGTTGAAGTTTGTCCTATATAATTTTTGTTACAATCTAAACAATTTATATTATAAACTACACCAGATTTTTTCATTGGTGTATCATTATCTTTTAATTTAGAGTATATATTTCCAATTTTTAATATTTGTTTGTAACAAATCTTAAAATTATTGTTTCTTGAAAAAATTTTATTCAATTTATGAGTAAGTTCTGGAATGAAGGGTAAAGGAAAATAAATAATGGGTGGATTCACATTTTGAGAGGAAGAAACATTTGTTATATTATCATTGTGAGAGATAGTTGAATTTATCATGGTAGTATTGAATAAAAATTTATTAATGAACCATTTAGGATATGAATTATCTATTAAAATTAGTTTGAGTTTATTTAAATTATTTTGAATGAATTCTGGATGACAAATTTGGTGTATTCTTTGACGTAAATTGAATATTAAATTTATTTTCATTTTTTGATCATGAAAAGAGTGAAAATTCATATAACGGCCTGAAAATGTAGGTTTTGTATACCAATCGACTTTTATTTTATTATTTTCATTTCTAATTAATTTAGTATCTAAAAATGGAACAGAATTGTTATTTTCTTTTTCTATAGTAAATTGAATATTTTTATCATAATCATTGAAAACTGTTAAAACTTCATCAATTTTGTCTTTTGGTACAGAAGTGATTACATCATCAACAAATTTTTTCAAAAAGGGAAGAGAGAAACTTAGATTTTGAATAATAACATCTAAAAGATCATCCATTACTAATTGAGCAATTATTGGTGATAAAGTAGATCCCATAGGTGTACCAAAAATTTGTTTGAAATATTTCCCATCAAATTGAAAATAGGTTGTATCAAAAATAAATTCAATTATCTCAAGGAATCCAGTTCTAGATAATTTAGTATGTTCAGAGATTTGAGACCAATGATTAATTATACTATTTTTGATGAGATAGAAAGGAATGTTACTGTAAAGAGAAACTACATCCAAACTTATCAATACATAGCCTGATGGAAGTTGGGTATTATTAATGAATTTCGAAAAAGTGAAACTGTCTTCTGTATAATAATCATTATTTTTGTTATAAGAAATGGACAAAATATCAGTTATAAATTTTGATAATTTACTATTAGGAGCATTGATTGAAGAAATAATTGGTCTTAAAGGAAAATTTGTTTTATGTATTTTTGGAAGACCATAAAATTTGGGAGATGTTTGATTATATATGGTTAATCTACTGGCTTCTTCTGTAGTTAATTTTTTAGATTTCTTCAACCGAGATATAATTTTATTAGCTTTCTGTTGATATGTAGATGTAGGATCACGATTCAAAGGTTTATAATACTTTTTGTCAGATAATATTATTAATGATTTTGATATATAATCATTTTTATTCATGATAACAGTAACATTACCTTTATCAGCTTTAGTTACTATGAGTTCAGGATGTTCTTTGAAAAATTTTTTAGTTTTGAAAAATAGATGTCGTAAGTAATTGGTGTAAAATGGTTTGTTCGAATAGTTACTTAAAACATTAGTTACTTTCGCTCTCAAAATGTTTCTGTCTTTTTCAGGATACATAGTAATTATATTTTCAATATCAGCTAAAATTTTTTTGAAATTTATGTCTTTCGAGGTGGGTTCTATACTAAATTTTTGTCCTAATGATAAAAAATCTTTAATTTCAGAAGGTATGTCAGATCCAGATAAATCTTTGATCCAACTATCACAATTTTTTAAAAGATCATTTTTCAATGAATTCTTCAAAACCGTAATTTTTTTGATATTATTTTTTTTGATATCGTTGAATTTCTTTTCATAAGATTTATTTTGCAATTCGAAAAACATTTTTAAGGTTTCATCAGGTAACTTTCCATTCAATTCTATTTCAGTATCAAACAGTAATTTTTCTAAATATTTGATATTACGGAATGTAGTATTGATCTCTAAATTAAGCAATTTTTTATTTAATTTAATGAAAAAATCTAATGTATGTTTCGATATTCTAATATTAGTTGGATTGATTATTGCTGGTAAATGTTTGGTATTATCTTCTATATGTTTTGGAATAATTCCTTGTGATCTGCAGGAAATTAAAAATATCTTTCTATTTCTGTTAGATGCTAGTTTATCCATTATATTGTCAGACCCGGGTCCGGGTCTGAAAACGTCTGACCATACCACGGTACTCAGGGAGGTTGGGGGATGCAGGGGGTGCATTTTCAGCCGGGTCCGAAATTACGGTTATACTCTTCAAAATATACAGAAAGTTTCAGGGATCGGCCAGTGCGAGGGCGCTGCCTTTGGCACCAAGTTTTTGTATATCATTTTACTATAACACCAACGTCAAGAGCCCATAAATATGGCAACGCAGCCTTTCGACAGCTGCATAGCTGTATATTTCCATCCTTCACAATACATACCCCAGAACGTCATCTGCGAAAGACGTGTACAAGCCCTAATACGGCACTCACGAAAGACGTTTACAGACCTGTTGTAGACAGTCGTCGTAGTGAAACATATTTATTTCGAAATATCCGATCAGATCTTAATATTTGAATGTATAGTTGCTTGACATACAGTATAATACGATTCAGAAAACGCATACGAGCCTACTATGCTGTGGCACCGACTCAGACCACTTCATTCATTTCGCCGAGATGACTAGAGTTCGAGAATTAAAAATTCTAGAGAAGCACTGACGTGAGCTTTTACGCACTTGTTCAAATTCGTTGGAAAAAGAATCGACTGCATATTCAGATGATTGGTCCCTTCAAACGCAGCTTTACTTCCTCATGGACTAATTTGGAGATCTTCATTCTATAGGGTTATAAATCACAAAACTCTGCATGAATCTTCAAGCCATCATTTTTCAGTCAAGGAATATATTCCAATCCGATTCGATATTTATTTCTGGAAATACTTACTGGAAAAATAAAATCTTGAATGTTTCTATCTACCAAACATTGGGGAAATTCAACACAGTCACGAATTCGGCTTTTGAAATTAAGCCCCAAACCTACTCTATAAATATCGAGTCTCTGAATCATTCCTTCTGGGTGTTATCATGTTTACAGCCAGTCTTACTACCGATCGCAAACGTAATAGCTCCTGAAAGAATAAACGACCTGATTATTGTTGTAATACCTGAGGTAGAAATTTTTCAAGTTTTCGATCTTAACAATGTAAGAGCTTTATGTCCGTCTGGAATATTTTCAGAATTGAGATGTCTGGAACGAGTTGATAAGAAGTCAAAGTAATGAGACGAAGTAGCTTCGAATATAGTTTCGTTTTTTCATACGGACGGACGTCGTGAAAGAGAATATTGTTCTTAGGTCGAGTATCAATTTTCGTGCAGACCGGTATCGAGCGATAAGAGTATATTTTCCAACTAAAGCCCGAGATAAGAAAAATGTGGAGTTAAATTTTTGACTAACCTACCTGGGAGAAGTAAAGTTCTCTTTCGAAAAGCTGACTAAGAGAAATTTTTGAGAGGGGTGAAAGCCTCACTTTTTCGGTACGAAAGGCAGTTGCATATCGGAGATCGGCGGAAATAGCTCTAGAAAAAAAAATGTAGATCGTACCGCGAGAACGGGCGGTCCTTCGGGACAAAATAATGTTAGGAAATTCGAGGGCTGGGTTGATCAATTATAGTTAATAGTAAATTTGAAAAATCCGATTCCTTACTAGTAGAGTAGAGTTTTTGGTGACAGTGTATTTGCGAGGTTAGCTCGTGAGTTTTTTGTTGTGCTGAGAAAAGTACGGAACCGATAGATTTGGTTATTAGAGGGGCTGAGCGAGGGACAAGCGGGAATAGCTTGTGTCTTTTTTGTCTGCTGAGGAGGGTACTGAACCGATGGATTCGGTTATTGTAGAGTCCATTTTAAGGACATGTGGAAATAGGTCGCGGTAAGAGTTTGAGATAACTTTTGGTCTTATGCTTGTTAGGAGGGCCGTTTGAGTTCACGGCGGAAATAGTGTATTCATGGAATAGAGGTCACTGTCGGAGTTGGTGTATGGTCTTCAGGCACACCTATTATAAGCTTTCTACTAGTAAGGAAAAGGTGAAATCGTTTCGGAAAATGTATGTTAATGTGATTAACCCATCGTATTTCGATTTTCTTTCGTTATATTTTTAGTTAGATACAATGAGTTATTAAAATTGATAGGTTTTACTGATGTCTCCTCAATGAAGAAACACTGATTCGGAAAATATATTTGAGAAATTTGTCTGTTGTTATGTTATAAACATGATAGTATGAATTCCCTCGTTCAATTGATGAATTTAATTGTATTGCAATATCGGTTGAAGTAAGTTTGTGATAAAACTGATGCTTTTGTTTTTATTTTCATGAACACCTCGAGCTGTGTAAGTGAGGAAATTTGAATATAATTCATAAAGGTACTTTGGATTTTCCTTTCCTGATTTCTTGTTCCTCAGCAAAATATCAAAACAAAAGACTCTATCCTAGTGCATAGAGCACGAACTCTCATTCCTTTCGGACAATTCAAGTAGAATATGTAAGTTAAGATTAATTCGTTTTTTGAGTTAATTTAATCCTATTATTTTAAACGGTGACAGTTGAAAGATAGAAAAGTCAAAATTCCATTTTTACAAACGGTGACAGAGAGAACAGTTTGGATTGCAAGTTCAATAATTTTCAAAAAGCAAAAAGTAAAGACCTATCTATAATAAAACTTATTTTTAGATTTCTAGCAATTGCATTCTCACGAAATCTCGCAGTGAGTTGCGCGTTTTATCCTTCAACTAAGTACGAAGCTTTAATCTGATCGTATTTCTTGAAAATTGAGAGTCCTAACTCAAAAGTAATTTTCAGATTCAATCCAAATGATTCTTAAATGGCATGTTTACACAGTGCATTTGAACTTAATTGTTTTTTTTTACAGGCGTATCAAATCAAAATACCTCCGCAAATATCAATTTCTCAAAATATTATCAGGAACGAAGTAATTTTTCACCATAACAATCCACATGACATTTTGTGTTATGGAACGTGGTGCTATTCGTCAACAAGTTCAATAGTTTCAATCTGATCGCCTCAGTACATCTCGAGATATTATAGATATAACCGCTAATTCACAAAAAAAAAACAAAATTTGAGATGGATTTCCATGAATATCCGAAAATAAATATGGGATCAAATCGAAATTCGAAAAACTCTTGTTGAATATTCACTCTAAGGTCCCTGCCGAATTCATTCGATATTCGATCGATAATTTCCGAGAAAAATATATTTTCAACAGAAGTTTTCTTGTATTTAGATCTACACGAGACTTCGTGATCAGTTGAGCGTTGTTATTCTTGCGCGCATCTTCTAGGGGATCAGCGCGTTATCGTTTTGTTCAAATGTCCGTAATTTCCTTATTTGGAGCCGAAAATGTTCTCAAACGACTAGGTCGAATCCAGTGTCGAAATCGATTGTTCGGCCATCCGTATTCTCGATTACGGGCGTACGAAGACTCTTATCTACCTGACACTATCAGGTTAGGTTGCATTACAAAAGGTCAATTGGCCAAAAGGTTTCGGAGTTACAGCCCTTCGAAATTTTGTGGATATTTGTTTAATAATCCGGAAACAACTGAAACGATTAGATTGAAACTTGGCAGTTAGTTGGAGTATAACAACGCGCAACTTTTCCGAAATTTCGTCGGGATCGTACTGTCAGTAAAGAAAAAAAATCAACTTTCGAAAGAAACAACTCAGAAACTCGATATTTGTGTAGTAGGTTTGGACCTTAATAACAAAGGCCGCATTCGTGAATGGTCAAAATCTTAACGATTCCTCAGATAAATCTATTCAATATTTTGTTTTCCCAATATTTCCAGAAATACAGATTAGATCAAATTGATATACAGAATTTCATCGAAAAATTACAACTCGAAAGTTTATGCAGAATTTAATGAGGATAATGTGATGAGAAGATTACAGAATATTGAATTGGAAAAAAAAATTTTTTTCAAGTTGCAATGACACGATCATTACGAAGTTCTGCACAAAGTTGTCCATTAGCATTTTGAAACTAGCTGCAAAGTTTCATTCTGATACAATTCGTATTTTTTGAGTTGTTTCGGAGGAAACAACGATATCAAGAAAAAAACACGAAATTTTAAATATTTTTTCCCAACATCTCCCGAAATCATGACCGTGTCAAAATGAAATCTGGTACATTGCTGTAGAGTATGAAGTTGAAGATATGGGCGGAAGTTTTTCTCAAATTGAACGAAAAAAATTTGCGTTGCGGGGGTTTCTAGGAGAAACTTCAATATTTTTTACTGTTGATTTGATGAAAACCAGATGAGCGCATTTGCGAGAATTTATACAAGTTCGGCTTGAATATCGATATTTTCGAATTTCCTCCCGAAAACATAACCAGAATAATTTTTCTAACCGTGATAATTTTTAATTTCTGGTCAGAATATGCACTTGAGTCTTTTGAAAATTGTTCCGGAGTGATGGAATGTTGAGTAATTGCGCGAGAATTCTCTGAAAAATTATGTTACCCTTCCAATGTAATTTTGTGATATTGATCCGAAAATGGTCTTAAAGTATTCGATTAGACTTACGTATCAAGTATCATTATTTAACCATATTAAGAAAATGTCGAGTATTTTTCTTTAGACAGTTATCGTCTCAACCAAACATTTCTTATCACTGATTAGTTTTTGTCGATTTTAATTTCAAAGTTTCAAAAAGACATTCACTCAGAAGATATTATTGTCGGTATAGGATTCCATGAAACAATCGCTCAAAACCGAAATAAAACTCATTAGAAATCAAAATTTTTCAGATTGAGTCTAATACATTGAAAACAAGATTCTCAAACTTTGTATAGATTCAATGAAATGAAACTGAAAAATCAACAGACGAACTGATGTGAGGTCAGCAGCTTTCACGCGCTTGTTCAAATTCGTTGTCAAATAGGCCAAAGCTGTCAGCTATTTACGTATTGACCCCGCCAAACTCAGCTGTACTACCATACGGGCGTTACGACATTCTGCATGAACCTCATCATTTTTGGATCGAGTACTAAATTTCAATTCGATCCTATCTGAATTTTTGGAAATGTTGGAAACATTTTGTATGGAAACCTCAATCCACAGAATCATTGGGCAACCTGGTTTACAAATATCGAGTGCCTAAGTGGTTTCTTTTTATGGTTATTGTGTTTATGGCTGATTTAACCGCTGATAGTGTAGGAAATAACTTCCGGAAGACTCAACTCAGAGACTTGTAAGTGTGGAGTGATTTCGGAGAATAGTTACGGATGCTTCATAAGTTTCTGTGCCCAATTTTATTGAAATTTAATTAATAGTCTCCGAAAAAAACAACTTGTTCCGATATAACTTCCCGAGAAGCAATTTTGTTCAAATTTTCCAACAATTGGATCCTCACGAAATGTTGCACTAAGTTGCCGGTTTCAATTCTTCAACTGGTTACAAAGCTTCAATCTGATCACATCATAACAAACCTCCAATCTGATCGTATTTCTTGAGATATTGGAAAGCCGACCACGAAAAAATTTCTGTTCGTGCGACACGCATGTATCGCCTGAAGATAGTCAAATTGGTAATTTATGTCTATTATTTTGCCATATTGTTATTGAAAAAAAATTATTGCGAAAATACTCAGAAAAATACAAAATATTTTTCCAGATATATATTGGCCTCTGCCTTGTGACAAATTTCATCTAAATTATGATGTTAGAGTTACGATGAGAGAATGATTCGTTTCTCAAAATTTTACTGCCTATAGCAAAAAAATGAAGAGTTTCAGAACATAGGACTTTTTTTTTAAATGACGGGATTCACATCGTATTCTAAAGCAGCCTATACAGGGTGATTCCGGAGGAGACCGTCGGATTTTAGGATAAGTTTACACTAGTCTAGACAGTCTCGAAAATATGTTTAGTTCATGGTTAGGGGGTCTCTATTGAGAATATACAGGGTGATTTGTCTGATTCGACCGATTTTACTTTTATTGATAACTTTGGTATGGCTTATTCGATTTCAATGACATTTTCAGCGTAGTACAATAGTGTTTAACACATTCATTGATTCCAAATTTTTTTTCAAAATAAGCGGTTGTTATTGTGATAAATCCAGATTAATTGTGCAGGTTGAAAAAACACCCTGTACATAGCGTTTCCTAAACTACGCTATCTGTTTACTATTCTACTATAATAAGTTATTATTTGAGAGTTTCTAATTTTTTTGGCACACTTCTAGTTTTCCGAGAAAATTTTTTCAAAAAATGATAATGTCGAAATTTCGCTCCAATCGATTCTACTTTTATTGAGAACTTTGGTATGGCTCATTCAATTCTAATGAAATTTGCAATGTAGAACAAACTGAATGAGTTTATTCAATAATCGCAACAATCTCTCAAAATACAGTGTTGTAATTATGATAATTTCAGAATTTCAGATTAATTGTGCAGTTGGAAAAAAAACACCCTGTACATTGCTTTTCCAAAACTTTCTTATTCGTTGCAGATTCTACAATAATATGTCATCATCCAGAGGTTTTTAATTTCTTTGGTACAACTCCAGTTTTCCTAGAAAACATTTTTGAAGACGAGCATGATCGAAATTTGGCTCACAAGCAGTGAACGTATTCCGCACTAGGTAGGAAAGCGTTATTATCCAAGGATGCGAAGCAGTTCTTAGGTTCTAAAATATTCTTTTCAAATTCCAAATTCATATTTAATTGCTAATATTTTGTATGAAACCATTCAATTCGGAATATATTTCGAATTTGAAAAGAATATTTCAGAAGTGACGAACAACTTTGCATCTTGGACGATACAGCTCTCCTACCTAGTGCGGAATACTCTCACTGCTTGTGAGCCAAATTTCGATAATGCTCTTCTAGAAAAATGTTTTCTAGGAAAACCGGAGGTGTGCCAAAGAAATTAAAAACCTCTGGATGATGACATATTATTGTAGAATCTGCAACGAATAAGAAAGTTTTGGAAAAGCAATGAACAGGGTGTTTTTTCTCCAACTGCACAATTAATCTGAAATTCTGAAATTATCATAATTACAACACTGTATTTTGAGAGATTGTTGCGATTATTGAATGAACTCATTCAGATTGTTCTACACTGCAAATTTCATTAAAATTGAATGAGCCATACCAAAGTTCTCAATAAAAGTAGAATCGATTGAAACGAAATTTCGACAATATCATTTTTTGAAAAAATTTTCTCGAAAAAGTAGAAGTGTGCCAAAAAAAATAGAAACTCTCAAATAATGGCTTATTATAGTAGAATCGTAAACAGATAGCGTAGTTTAGGAAACGCTATGTACAGGGTGTTTTTTCAACCTGCACAATTAATCTGGATTTAATACAATAACAACCGCTTATTTTGAAAAAAAATTCGAAACCAATGAATGTGTTCAACACTACTGTACTACGCTGAAAATTTCATTGAAATCGAATAAGCCATACCAAAGTTATCAATAAAAGTAAAATCGGTCGAATCGGACAAATCACCCTGTATATTCTCAACAGAGACCCCCAGCCATAAAGCAAACAGTGTTCCGAGACTGTCTTGACTAGTGTAAACTTATCCCAAAATCTGACGGTCTCCTCCGGAATCACCCTGTATCTAAAATTTTCAGATTCGCATAATTTTTCTGGTTATACATTCCTGATGAAATTTTCCATCAGTCTTAGTGTCAGTACTTCAAAGTCAACTTCCAACCAACAATTCAATCCTCAGAGTTACCTGTTGAGAAAGAAGGAATAACAAATACAAATACTTAGTCCAGATGGTTTGACGACAAAGCAGAATCGGAAATGTTCGCGGAGATATATTTTGATTCGAAATATGTAGTACATCGACGTCTCAAGACCCTTAAGTGTGCCCAGCTGAAATTATTACCTAAAAGAATGAGAAAAACACTGACGTGAGGTCGGGAGCCTTTACGAGCTTGTTCAAATTCGTTGCCAAAGCACCTGTAATCCTGTTCACTTATTGATCCCGCCAAACGCACAAATTTTTTAAAATAGTGAAAATATGAAATTTTGAATGGATGGGTACCTTAATCTACGGACTCATTAGGCGAATTTTACAATCCACTAATTCGACCTTCGTAACAGAAAACCTTCTCTACGAATATCGAGTCTCTAAGTCGTTTCTTAAGGGATTTAATGTTTTTACGACCGCCCTAACCACAGATAGTTAATAAAATATCTTCCGGAAGAATCTAATTGGGGACTTGATACTTGCATTGTAGGTATGGAGTTTAATAACGGAAGCCGAATTTGCGGATTGGTAGAATACGCCAATTTGATTATTCCAATATTTTCGAAACCACAAATCATAAAGAATTAATAATTCTTTATTAATACTTCAATCAAAATAATAATATAATAATAATACTTTATTGATCCTTCAAGACACAACAACGTGTATAGGATAAGTCAAGAAAGAATCACATTTTAGTTGTTATTTTTTTTTGGCAGATTGAAAATTTATGCGGAATTTCGTGAGGACCATATAATTGCCAGGCCGCCATCTAAAAATTAATTGAAAAAAATATTGAAATCTTTTTTAATTGCTCTAATTTGAGGATTTTTTTATTGGTCTAATTTAAGGATCATCTCGAAAATTTGCACAAATTTACTGATCAGCAATTCACAACTAGTTACCAAGTTTCATTATCATCAGATCAGCATTTCTTGAAATATTTCGAAAGTAACAATGATATTTAGGATGGAACCAAACAATTTAATAATCTTTTTTCAAATCGTTCTGAAAATTAATATACAATCAAACTGACATTTTGAAGAATGTTGCTGAAGAGTTACCTCATTTTGAAGAATGTTGCTGAATAGTGACCTCAAAGTCTTCGCTAACTCACTCTGAAATCTGATGAATAGTTCGTGAAAAATTTTCTACCTGTACGATCACTGGAAAATTTCGCTGAAATTGCGCATTGGTATTCTGAAACTTTCTACGGAGTTTGAATCTAATCGCGTTAGTTGTTCTTGAGTTATTGACGAAATTACCCAAAAATTCCATAGAACCACATATTTCTTCTCCAAAAACAAATAACCTATCTAACTGAAATTTGAAGCACTCTTGCTGAATAGTGACTTGAAAGTTGGTGCCAAATTTTATGGTAGTCTGATTAATTGTTTCCGAAAAACAATTTTTGTCAACAGAATTTGCACAATTATGATCCTCAAGACATTTTCGTAATGTTGAGCGGCAGTATTTTCAATCTAGTTAAGAATTGTCAATCTGATCGCGTCAGTACTTCTTGAGATATGGAGAAAATAACCTCAACATTCGAATAACAACAAAATTCAACATACTTTTTTTCGTAAATGAATATCGAATAAAATTGAAATAATAAATATTGCTGGTCAATATCGACCTCAAGGTCTGTACCAAATTTCATTAAAATATTATCAATAGTCCGCGAAAAACAATTTCAACAAAAATGACGAAAATTTTCGAATGATGATTTTCAAGAAAAATCTTACGACTATATCCATATATCCATTTTTGTATCAGGTAGCATTCTTCAACTAACTTCAGAGTTTCAATCTGATGGCATCTTTATATCTTGCCATATTGAGGAAATAACCTCGACATTCCGCAATCAGCACCGAAATCTGACATTTCAATTAACAATTTTTTTTTTATATCTCCGATAAAAAGTCACATTAAAATTTCAAATATTTTTGTTTAATACTGACCTCGAAGTATATGCCAAAATTCATAGAAATCGTTCGATAGTTTCTGAAAAAGAAATGTTTCAACAGAATGTGGAAAATTTTAAAATATCTTTTTTTCATTTTTTAACTATTGAATCAGAGCACTTAGTTGCGTGTTGGTATTCTTTAAATGATAACAGAGTTTGAATCTCTTCGCATCAGTACTCCTTGAGATATCGCGGAAATAACGTTACAATTACAAAGACCATCGAAATTAGGCATATTTTTTTTTCTTATATCTCTGAAATTGAAAATCGGATCGAGTTGAAATTTGAAACATTTTTGTTGAATACTGACTTGAAAGTTCGTGCTGAGTTTTATCGAAATCTAGTCAATTTTCAGAAAAAAATTTCCAACAAAAATTTTGAAAATTTTCGTATAAAAATATTTTTCGAACAACTGAATCAACACAAAATTTTGCTCTAGGTTGCGCATTGGTAGTCCAAAACTATCTACGAAGTTGCAATTTGATCGAGTCAATACTTCATGAGATATGGAGGAATTAACCTCAAATATTCAAGGAGGCTTAAGTCCGAAAGTATCTCGGTGATTACACTCATCAACGAACTCAACCAACATATTTGGACTCTAAACCCTATCTGACTTTAACTAACTGTCAAGTTTCAATTAAACCGTTCGAGCAGTTTCTTAAATATCAGGAATTTAATTGAAAAATTTCAAATGACAATAACTCAGAAACCATTCAACCTATTTGTCCCATTAACGAACTTAGCTGCAGAACTCTGATGCGCGACGCAACCTGAAAGTTTCGAGTCGCTAGCTCGCTTTGTTCGACAGTTATCGTGTCGTCAGCCAGCCGGACAGAATCAATTTTGACACTGGACTCGATATCAGTAACTCCAAGATAATCATTTGCGACCATTTTCAGGAAAAAACTTGAAAATTACAGACATTCGGATAAAACCACAGCTTTTTGTTCCCCAGAATATGCGCGCAAAAATGTCGCACGAAGTTGCGCGTTGTTTATCTCAACTAATTCCGAAGTTTCAAACTGATCGTATATCAGTACCTACTTCTTGAGGTTTTAAAGAACTAACATAAAAATTCCAAATAGGCATAACTCTGAAACAATTAAGCTGATCTTTCCCATTAACGAACTTAATTGATATATTTGCCCTCCAATCCTGAGCTGAGAATTTCTAGTCGCTAACTTCATTCGAAAGTTAGAGCACATACCGATGGAAGAAGAGAATAAAATTTGACTACGGGTTCTTTTTCAGGGAGTCTAACTTAATCGTTTGAGTCTTTTTTCTGCTCAAAATTAAAAAATAACAGACTTTGTAACGGAACGGTAACGCGCTGTTCCCTAGAACAGGCGCGTGAAAACCGAAAGACACTTCCAGTAATCATTCGCATTTTCTGACATAGATAATATAGAAAGACGATAAATACTACTACATCACCGTTGTCGGACCCATTTATATAATATTATCGACGTGATTAGTCCCGAAGATCTGGCAACACCGCTGGGACCGAAAACGTTGTGGAACAGTGCTCATTTGTATAATGTGGGAATGGGATGATGGCGGAAAGCTTCTGGCTCGAAGAAGAATATTGACTATGCAACTTTTTTCGATGAAAAAAATTCTTTCCCCTCTCTAGGTACCTGATGAGTTATATATGCAAAAAGCTTATTTCTTCTCTATATACACGTCTAAGTATTTTGGATCGGGTGGGTGTTAGGTAGCCTGAATAACGTAATGGGCCCGGATGCGTGGAGTAGACCACTATATATATATATATATATATATATATATATATATATATATATATATATATATATATATATATATATATATATATATATATATATATATATATATATATATATATATATATATATATATATATATATATATATATATATAGTGGTCTAAACCACGCATCCGGGCCCGTTACGATATTCAGGCTACCTAAGACCCACCCGATCCCAAATACTTAGACGTGTATATAGAGAAGAAATAAGCTTTTTGCAAATATAACTCATCAGGTACCTAGAGAGGGGAAAGAATTTTTTTCATAGAAAAAAGTTGCATAGTCAATATTCTTCTTCCAGCCAGAAGCTTTCCGCCATCATCTCACTCCCACATTATACAAATGAGCACTGTTCCACAACGTTTTCGGTCCCAGCGGTGTTGCCAGATCTTCGGGACTAATCACGTCGATAATATTATATAAATGGGTCCGACAAGGATGATGTAGTAGTATTTATCGTCTTTCTATATTATCTATGTTAGAAAATGCGAATGATTACTAGAAGTGTCTTCTGGTTTTTACGCGCCTGTTCGAGGGAACAGCGCGTTACCGTTCCGTCACAATGTCTGTTATGTTTTAATTTTGAGCAGAAAAAAGACTTAAACGATTAAGTAAGACTCCCTGAAAAAGAACCAGTAGTCAAATTTTATTCTCTTCGTCCATCGGTATGTGCTCAAACTTTCGAATGAAGTTAGCGACTCGAAATTCTCAGCTCAGGATTGGAGGGCAAATATATCAATTAAGTTCGTTAATGGAAAAAACAGCTTAATTGTTTCAGAGTTACGCCTATTTGGAATTTTTATGTTAGTTCTTTAATACCTCAAGAAATAGGTACTGATATACGATCAGTTTGAAACTTCGGAATTAGTTGAGATAACCAACGCGCAACTTCGTGCATATTTTTGCGCGCATATTCTGGGGAACCAAATGCTGTGGTTTTATCCGAATGTCTGTAATTTTCAAGTTTTTTCCTGAAAATGGGCGCAAACGACTATCTTGGAGTTACTGATATCGAGTCCATTGTCAAAATTGATTCTGTCCGGCTGGCTGACGACACGATAACTGTCGAACAAAGCGAGCTAGCGACTTGAAACTTTCAGGTTGCGTCGCGCATCAGAGTTCTGCAGCTAAGTTCGTTAATGGGACAAATCGGTTGAATGGTTTCTGAGTAATTGTCATTTGAAATTTTTCAATTAAATTCCTGATATTTCAGAAACTGCTCAAACGGTTTAATTGAAACTTGACAGTTAGTTAAAGTCAGATAAGGTTTAGAGTCCAAATATGTTGGTTGAGTTCGTTGATGAGTGTAATCACTTAGATACTTTCGGAGTTAGGCCTCTTTGAATATTTGAGGTTAATTCCTCCATATCTCATGAAGTATTGACTCGATCAAATTGAAACTTCGTAGATAGTTTTGGACCACCAATGCGCAACCTAGAGCAAAATTTGTGTGGATTCAGTTGTTCGAAAAATATTTTTATACGAAAATTTTCAAAATTTTTGATGAAAAATTTTTTTCCGAAAATTGACTAGATTTCGATGAAACTCAGCACGAACTTTTGAGTCAGTATTCAACAAAAATGTTTCAAATTTCAACTCGATCCGATTTTCAATTTCGGAGATAAAAGAAAAAAAAATATGCCTAATTTCGATGGTCTTTGTAATTGTAACGTTATTTCCGCAATATCTCAAGGAGTACTGATGCGAAGAGATTTAAACTCCGTTATCATTTAAAGAATACCAACACGCAACTAAGTGCTCTGATTCAATAGTTAAAAAATGAAAAAAAGATATTTCAAAATTTTCCACATTCTGTTGAAACATTTCTTTTTCAGAAACTATCGAACGATTTCTATGAATTTTGGCATATACTTTGAGGTCAATATTAAACAAAATATTTGAAATTTTAATGTGACCGTCTATTTTTATCGGAGATATAAAAAAATTTCAACTTTCGGTGTTAATTGAAATGTCAGATTTCGGTGCTGATTGGAATGTCGAGATTATTTCCTCAATATGGCAAGATATTTAGATGCCATCAGATTGAAACTCTGAAGTTAGTTGAAGAATGCTACCTGATACAAAAATGGATATATGGATATAGTCGTAAGATTTTTCTTGAAAATCATCATTCGAAAATTTTCGTCATTTTTGTTGAAACTTTTTTTCGGGGACTATTGACAATATTTTAATGAAATTTGGTACAGACCTTGAGGTCGATATTGACCAGCAATATTTATCATTTCAATTTTATTCGATATTCATTTACGAAAAAAAGTAGGTTGAATTTTGTTGTTATTCGAATGTTGAGGTTATTTTCTCCATATCTCAAGAAGTACTGACGCGATCAGATTGACAATTCTTAACTAGATTGAAAATACTGCCGCTCAACATTACGAAAATGTCTTGAGGATCATAATTGTGCAAATTCTGTTGACAAAAATTGGTTTTCGGAAACCATTAATCAGACTACCATAAAATTTGGCACCAACTTTCAAGTCATTATTCAGCAAGAGTGCTTCAAATTCCAGTTAGATAAGTTATTTATTTTCGGGGAAGAAATATGTGGTTCTTTGGAATTTTTGGGTAATTTCGTCAATAACTCAAGAACAACTAACGCGATTAGATTTAAACTCCGTAGAAAGTTTTAGAATACCAATGCGCAATTTCAGCGAAATTTTTTAGGGATCGTACAGGTAGAAAATTTTTCACGAACTATTCATCAGATTCCAGAGTGATTAAGCGAAGACCTCGAGGTCACTATTCAGCAACATTCTTCAAAATTAGGTCACTCTTCAGCAACATTCTTCAAAATGTCAGTTTGATTGTATATTAATTTTCGGAACGATTCGAATAAAGATTATTAAATTATTTTGTTCTATCCTAGATATCATTGTTATTTTCGGAATATTTCAAGAAATGCTGATCTGATGATAATGAAACTTGGTAACTAGTTGTGAATTGCTGATCATTAAATTTGTGCAAATTTTCGAGATGATCCTTAAATTAGATCTATAAAAAAATCCTCAAATTAGAGCAATAAAAAAAGATTTCAATATTTTTTTCAATTTATCATATGGTCCTCATGAAATTCCGCATGAATTTTCAGTCTGCCAAAAAAAAGTAACAACTGAAATGTGATTCTTTCTTGACTCATCCTATACACATTGTTGTGTCTTGAAGGATCAATAAAGTATTATTATTATTATGTTGATTGAAGTATTGGATGATAATTCTCTTCGATTTGTGGTTTTTTTAAATAATGGAATAATCAACTTTTGAATGCGCAATCAATTGGCGTATTCTATCAATCCGCAAATTCGGCTCCCATAATTAAACTCTATACCTACAATGCAAGTATCAAGTCTCCAATTAGGTTCTTCCTAAAGAAACGACTAAGAGACTCGATATTCGTAGAGTAAGTTTTCTGTTTAATTACGAAGGTCGAATTAGTGGATTGTAAAATTCGCCTAATGATTCTGTAGATTGAGGAACCCATCCATTCAAAATTTCATTTTTTCTATATTTTAAAAAATATGTGCGTTTGTGGCGGGGTCGATAAGTGAACAGGTGACAGGTGCTTTGGCAACGAATTTGAACAAGCTCCCGACCTCACGTCAGTGCTTTTCTCATTCTTGTAGGTAATAATTTCAGCTGGGCACACTTAAGGGTCTTGAGACGTCGATGTACTATTTTGAACCAAAATATATCTCCGCGAACATTTCCGATTCTGCTTTGTCGTCAGACCATCTGGACTAAGTGTTTGTATTTGTTATTTCTTCTTTCTCAATGGGTAACTCTGAGAATACCTACCGGTCGGATTGAATTGTTGGTTGGAATATGAGTTTGAAGTACTGACACTAGGACTGATGAAAAATTTCATCAGGAATGTATAACCAGAAGAATTATGCGAAACTCAAAATTTAATATACAGGCTGCTTCAGAATACGATGTTACGATGCGAATCCCTACGTCATTAAAAAAAAATTCTATGTTCTGAAACTCTTTATTTTTTTGCTACAGGCAGTAAAATTATTGCGAGAATACTCAGAAGAATATATAATATTTTTCCAGATATATATTGGCCTCTGCCTTGTGACAAATTTCATCTAAATTCTGATGTTAGAGTTACGATGAGAGAATGATTCGTTTAATCATTCATGGCAGAGGCCAATATATATCTGGAAAAATATTATGTATTCTTCTGAGTATTCTCGCAATAACTTTTTCTCAATGAGAATATGGCAGAATAATAGACAGAAATTACCAATTTGACTATCTTCAGGCGATACATGCGCACGTACAAAACATTTTTTCGTGGTCGGCTTCCCAATATCTTAAGAAATACGATCAGATTGGAGGTTTGTTATGATGCGATCAGATTGAAGCTTTGTAACTAGTTGAAGAATTGAAACCGGCAACTTAGTGCAACATTTCGTGAGGATCAAATTGTTGGGAAATTCGAACAAAATTGCTTCTCGGGAAGTTATGTCGGAACAAATTGTTTTTTTCGGAGACTATTAATTAACTTTCAATGAAATTGGGCACAAAAACTTCTGAAGCATCCGTCACTATTCTCCGAAATCACTCTACTCTTATCAAGTCTCTAAGTTGAGTCTTCCGGAAGTTATTTCCTACTCTTTCAGCGGTTAGATCAGCCATAAACAAAAAAATCACAAAAAGAAACTACTTATACCAGGTTTTCGGTTTATTCGCGAGGGTCAAATTCGTGAATGGATTAAATTTGCCCAATGATTCTGTGGATTGAGGTATTCATACAAAATGTTTCCAATAGGATCGAATTGAAATTTAGTAGTCTATCCAAAAATGATGAGGTTTATGCAGAATGTCGTAACGACCGTATGGTAGTACAGCTGAGTTTGACGGGGTATACGTAAATAGCTGACAGCTTTGGCCTATTTGACAACGAATTTGAACTTACGCGCAAAAGCTGCTGCCTTCACGGCAGTGCTTTTCTAGATTTTTCTTAATATCTGCGAATGTAAACTTGGAATGAGATGAAATTCGAACCACTGCTGTTGAATGTCCCTTCAAGGTCTGTTCCTTATCTCGAATCTGGTTTTGAGTCTGCAGCTCAAGAAAAATGTGGAATTGAAATAAACTATTTCTTCATTCTTTAACGACAAGATCACAAGAAATGTAGCTCCAATTAGTGGGTTGGTATTCTCCAACACTAAACTATGTGAAAATCTTATCACATTGGAACTTCATTGATTATAGAGTAACTATCCTCAAAATCTCATATTTGTATAATTCCAAAACTAAAGGGCCAATTCAGCCCACTAAAAGAATCAACAGAGATTCAGACTTCGAACCAAACCTAAAAATTTCGAGACTCCAGGTCTTTTCCTTCAAAAGTCAGAGCACAAACGGATGAATTGACAGACAAGCACAGAATTGAACTTGATCACGGATTCTTCAGTCCAACTTAATCGTACCATTATCCGCCCTGAATTCGATTATTACAGACATTGTGACGAAACGATAAGGTGCTGTTATCCAGAATAAGCGCGTAAAAACAGAGTCGGATCTAGGGCGTAGTGTTGGAGGCATACCAATAAAAATCACAGATAATAATTTTACACTTATCGACCGCCATGCGGTTTTCGATCCACTATCTGGGACCCGCTCGAAAATCATAAATTATCAAGGCGTTTGCGTCCGAGGCTAACGGATAGACGAACCCACTCCTGGCTAAATTCTTCTCTTTTTTAGCATCTGGGAATTCAGTTCTCAAATATATTTGAAAACTAAATGATCTGGGGTAATCATTTTCACTATGTGCAATACGGTAATCTTCTTAGCACACCTGGAAATTGTTGATGCTGGACAAGAAATTCAAATTTAATCAGTGTTATTTAACCCGTTGAATGAATCTCTATTACTTCGAAATTAATTATCGAGTCAACATGATATTGACTATTTATGGCATGTTCGGTATGATTCCGATCGAATCGTGACTATTTAGATTTTAGATGAAGAATCATTCGGTGGATATCGGTAAAAAATTTCGCGAGGATTACAAGCCGACTCAAAAATATATTTTATGAGCTTTATTGACTGAGATGTGTTACCACCTGGAAAACCTGGGGAAACGTAGATTTATAGTTCCCGTTTGCGTGTGGCTTGTTTAACTACATATCCACTTATCAAGTGATCACCCACTCAGGGCCTGTGAGGCTTATAATTTTTTGATATTTCTGAATGCAAATTATTCAACATCCGTATACTGAAAATCAAACGGATTGTTCAGGAATCCTAAGGAATCCTAACAAAAAGTAAAATTTCAAACAACAGCATTGATAAATAAAATCATGTGGAATCTCCTGACTGCTTGTCAAGGCTACTTTCAATATTGAAGATCAATTGCGGTCCGGAAATTAATCACAAATAAGTCGAAAGTACGAGCCTCACAAACAACCGTCTCATTGTTGAACATCTGAACAGTAAGCTTGCGATAAAAATTTTGCAATTGCTGCTTCTGGACGAAACCAGAACAGATAAAACCATTTTTTGCTCGAATTTGTCACATAAAATATTGACAAGCTGTTCCTGAGAACAAGCGCGCAAAAATATAATAATGCTCCATATACTTCACTTTCGCAGATAATATCATTTTATCGGTTGAATTGAGTAAGGCACTACCGTACCATATTCTTCACGAAATTGTATGAAACGCATTGCAATTCGATATTATCCCTTGTTACTTTAAATTGTTTACTAAGGAAAATTCGCATCCACTTCCTCAGACCACAAGTCCAGCTATTAGCTATCTCAAAAAGATTAATCAGTATTTTAAAAGGAAGCACCTCAAGTCAATATTTTCCAACATTTATCACCATATTTTGAACAATTTACTCGAATAAATGATATATTTTAACATTCTCAACATTCACTCTATCAATTCGTGTAAGCCGCATGACAATGCGTTCAGTCGTTTTCGAGTTCATCGTCACCAGACAGAAATAAGGACAATTCAGTCCAAGTTGTCAATCCACAAATTTCTTCCAAATTTACTATTACTGGGGAAGGGAAATTTCGGAACAAATTCGAAATAAGGCTCGCGTTTTTTATAAATATCCGTAAAAGATGCCTTGGCTACTCAAACAAGATAATTCCTTCCAAATATAGGTTTTTGTTAAGATCATCTCTGATTGGCTGAGATTCAAGTTCACGATTTCATGTTAAAAGAATCAAGTTTATATAGGATATGTTTCGAAAATCAACTTGGTTATATCGGTTGCCGGTTTTCCGTTTAGTGAAAATGAAATATTCGGTTGGTTCTTGAAAAAAAACTAGAAAAGCACTGACGTGATGTCAGGAGCTTTAACGCGCTTGTTCCATTGCCAAATCGGTCATCTATTCGAGTATTGACCCTGCCAAACGCAGATTTTTTCATATGGTCCTCACGAAATTCTGCATAAACCTCTCAAGCTATAATTTTCGATCAACTACAAGATTGCAATTCGATACAAAATTTTTAATGGGTATAACTATCTAAAAAATTAATGGCGAATTCAATACATTCAAGAATTAAACCATCTCAATTAAACTGAAAAAAATATATTTTTCGAAAAAAATTGTGAAAAAATTTTTTTATTTACTGACAGAACGATCTCGAAATTTCGCAAAAGTTGCGCGTTCTTATACTCCAACTAACTGCCAAGTTCAATTCAATCGTTTCAGTAGTTTCCAGATTATCACACAAATAATCTCAAAATTTCGAAGGGCTGTAACTACGAAACCTTTTGGCCAATTGACATTTTGTAATGCAACCTAACCTGAAAGTTTCAAGTCGATAAGATTCTCCGTAAGCCTGTCATCGAGGATACGGACAGCCGGCCAAACTAATTTATTTTGGCACTGGGTCCGACCTAGTCATTTGAGAACATTTTCGGCTCAAAATTCGGAAATTACAGACATTTGAACAAAACGATAGCGCGCTATTCCCCTAGAAGATGCGCGCAAGAATGACAACGCTCAACTGATCACGAAGTCTCATGTAGATCTAAATATAAGAAAACTTCTGTTATATATATTTTTCTGGGAAATTATCGATCGAATATCGGTCGAATTCGGCAGATACCTTAAAATCAATACTCAACAAGAGTTTGTCAAATTTCGATTTGATCCTATATTTATTTTCGGATATTCAGGGGAATCCATCTCAAACTTTGTTGTTTTTTGTACGTTAGAGGATATATCTATAATTTCTCGAGATGTACTGAGGCGATCAGATTGAAATTATTGAACTTGTTGACGAATAGCGTCACGTTACAATCAAAAAATGTCATGTGGACTGTAAAGGTGAAAAATTACTTAGATATTTGGGGAGGTATTTCGATTTGATAATTTTCAGCGCCTGTAAAAATAAGAATTAAGATCAAATGCACTGTGTTAGGATTCGTAACTTTCAAGGAATACGATCAGATTGAAGCTTCGTATTTAGTTGAAGAATAAAACGCGCAACTCACTGCGACATTTCGTGAGAATCCAATTGCTAGAAATTTAAAATAAAAGCTCTTCGAAAATTTCACAAATTTTATTGAAACAAATTGTTTCTTGTGGGGACTATCGATCAAATTCTGATGAAAACAGGCACTCGCATTGAAATCAATAATTAACAGCAGATCGGCTTCAGAAATCAATCGATAAACGTATTCTACAATGATCATGTCTACCAGTTGATTCTTTCAGAAGCTATTACGTTTGCGATCGGTGGAAAGACTGGCTGTTAACATAATAACACCCATAAGGAATGATTCAGAAACTCGATATTTATAAAGTAGGTGTGGGGCTCAATTACAAAGGCTGAATTCGTGAATGTGTTGAATTTCCTCAATGTTCGGTAGATATGAACATTCAAAATTATTGTAACTTTGTTATCGAAGTAGCAGACAATAAATAATCCAAATTCCCAATACTTCTCTATTCATTCAAACAAATATGGATGATAATATTTCACGAGCACATTCAAAATTGAATTTTTCCAGCGAGTATTTTCAGAATTGAATATCGGATCGGATTGAAATATATTCCTTGACTAAAAAATGATAGCTCGAAGATTCATGCTGAATTTTGTGATTTATAACCCCATAGAATGAAGATCTCCAAATTAGTCCATGAGGAAGTAAAGCTGCGTTTGAAGGGACCAATCATCTGAATATGCAGTCGATTCTTTTTCCAACGAATTTGAACAAGTGCGTAAAAGCTCACGTCAGTGCTTCTCTAGAATTTTTAATTCTCGAACTCTAGTCATCTCGGCGAAATGAATGAAGTGGTCTGAGTCGGTGCCTCAGCATAGTAGGCTCGTATGCGTTTTCTGAATCGTATTATACTGTATGACAAGCAACTATACATTCAAATATTAAGATCTGATCGGATATTTCGAAATAAATATGTTTCACTACGACGACTGTCTACAACAGGTCTGTAAACGTCTTTCGTGAGAGCCGTATTAGGGCTTGTACACGTCTTTCGCGGATGACGTTCTGGGGTGTGTATTGCGAAGGATGGAAATATACAGCTATGCAGCTGTCGAAAGGCTGCGTTGCCATATTTATGGGCTCTTGACGTTGGTGTTATAGTAAAATGATATACAAAAACTTGGTGCCGTAGGCAGCGCCCTCGCACTGGCCGATCCCTGAAACTTTCTGTATATTTTGAAGAGTATAACCGTAATTTCGGACCCGGCTGAAAATGCACCCCCTGCATCCCCCAACCTCCCTGAGTACCGTGGTATGGTCAGA
The DNA here is from genome assembly GCA_958510865.1 of Myrrha octodecimguttata. Taxonomy (NCBI): domain Eukaryota; kingdom Metazoa; phylum Arthropoda; class Insecta; order Coleoptera; family Coccinellidae; genus Myrrha; species Myrrha octodecimguttata. The sequence goes on from CAUEHS010000908.1 coordinate 125,455, forward strand.
CGTTTTCAGACCCGGAGCCGGGTCTGACAACGTCACTTTTGGCCTGAAAAGGCGGTGAGGTATAACGTTTTGGGTCTGTATGTGCGGTCAAACAAATCTATATATATATATATATATATATATATATATATATATATATATATATATATATATATATATATATATATATATATATATATATATATATATATATATATATATATATATATATAGATTTGTTTGACCGCACATACAGACCCAAAACGTTATACCTCACCGCCTTTTCAGGCCAAAAGTGACGTTGTCAGACCCGGCTCCGGGTCTGAAAACGTCTGACCATACCACGGTACTCAGGGAGGTTGGGGGATGCAGGGGGTGCATTTTCAGCCGGGTCCGAAATTACGGTTATACTCTTCAAAATATACAGAAAGTTTCAGGGATCGGCCAGTGCGAGGGCGCTGCCTTCGGCACCAAGTTTTTGTATATCATTTTACTATAACACCAACGTCAAGAGCCCATAAATATGGCAACGCAGCCTTTCGACAGCTGCATAGCTGTATATTTCCATCCTTCACAATACACACCCCAGAACGTCATCCGCGAAAGACGTGTACAAGCCCTAATACGGCACTCACGAAAGACGTTTACAGACCTGTTGTAGACAGTCGTCGTAGTGAAACATATTTATTTCGAAATATCCGATCAGATCTTAATATTTGAATGTATAGTTGCTTGACGAACAGTATAATACGATTCAGAAAACGCATACGAGCCTACTATGCTGTGGCACCGACTCAGACCACTTCATTCATTTCGCCCAAATGACTAGAGTTCGAGAATTAAAAATTCTAGAGAAGCACTGACGTGAGCTTTTACGCACTTGTTCAAATTCGTTGGAAAAAGAATCGACTGCATATTCAGATGATTGGTCCCTTCAAACGCAGCTTTACTTCCTCATGGACTAATTTGGAGATCTTCATTCTATAGGGTTATAAATCACAAAATTCTGCATGAATCTTCAAGCTATCATTTTCAGTCAAGGAATATATTTCAATCCGATCCGATATTTAATTCTGAAAATACTCGCTGGAAAAATTTTATTTTGAACGTGCACGTGAAATATTATCATCCATCTTTGTTTGAATAAATAGAGAAGTATTGGGAATTTGGATTATTTATTGTCTGCTACTTTGATAACAAAGTTACAATAATTTTGAATGTTCATATCTACCGAACATTGAGGAAATTCAACACATTCACGAATTCAGCTTTTGTAATTGAACTCCAAACCTACTTTATAAATATCGAGTTTCTGAATCATTCCTTATGGGTGTTATTATGTTAACAGCCAGTCTTTCCACCGATCGCAAACGTAATAGCTTCTGAAAAAATCAACTGATAGACTTGATCATTGTAGAATACGTTTATCGATTGATTTCTGAAGCCGATCTGCTGTTAATTATTGATTTCAATGCGAGTGCCTGTTTTCATCAGAATTTGATCGATAGTCTCCACAAGAAACAATTTGTTTCAATGAAATTTGTGAAATTTTCGAAGAGCTTTTATTTTAAATTTCTAGCAATTGGATTCTCACGAAATGTCGCAGTGAGTTGCGCGTTTTATTCTTCAACTAAATACGAAGCTTCAATCTGATCGTATTTCTTGAAAGTTTAGAATCCTAACTCGAAAGTAATTTTCAGATTTAATCCAAATGATTCTCAAATGGCATGTTTACACAGTGCATTTGAACTTAATTCTTATTTTTACAGGCGTTGAAAATTATCAAATCGAAATACCTCCCCAAATATCTAAGTATTTAATTTTTCACCTTTACAGTCCACATGACATTTTTTGATATGTAACGTGACGCTATTCGTCAATAAGTTCAATAGTTTCAATCTGATCGCCTCAGTACATCTCGAGATATTATAGATATATCCTCTAACGTACAAAAAACAACAAAGTTTGAGATGGATTCCCCTGAATATCCGAAAATAAATATAGGATCACATCGAAATTTGAAAAACTCTTGTTGAGTATTGATTTTAAGGTTCCTGCCGAATTCGACCGATATTCGATCGATAATTTCCGAGAAAAATATATTTTCAACAGAAGTTTTCTTATATTTAGATCTACACGAGACTTCGTGATCAGTTGAGCGTTGTTATTCTTGCGCGCATCTTCTAGGGGAATAGCGCGCTATCGTTTTGTTCAAATGTCTGTAATTTCCGAATTTTGAGCCGAAAATGTTCTCAAATGACTAGGTCGGACCCAGTGCCAAAATCGATTAGTTTGGCCGGCTGTCCGTATCCTCGATAACAGGCTTACGGAGAATCTTATCGACCTGAAACTTTCAGGTTAGGTTGCATTACAAAATGTCAATTGGCGAAAAGGTTTCGGAGTTACAGCCCTTCGAAATTTTGAGATTATTTGTGTGATAATCTGGAAACTACTAAAACGATTCAATTGAATTTGGCAGTTAGTTGGAGTATAAGAACGCGCAACTTTTGCGAAATTTCGAGATCGTTCTGTCAGTAATAAAAAAAATTTCTCAAAATTTTTTTCGAAAAATATATTTTTTTCAGTTTAATTGAGATGGTTTAATTCTTGAATGTATTGAATTCGCCATTAATTTTTTAGATAGTTACACCCATTAAAAATTTTGTATCGAATTGCAATCTTGTAGTTGATCGAAAATTATAGCTTGAGGTTTATGCAGAATTTCGTGAGGACCATATGAAAAAATCTGCGTTTGGCAGGGTCAATACTCGAATAGATGACCGATTTGGCAATGGAACAAGCGCGTTAAAGCTCCTGACATCACGTCAGTGCTTTTCTAGTTTTTTTCAGGAACCAACCGAATATTTCATTTTCACTAAACGGAAAACCGGCAACCGATATAACCAAGTTGATTTTCGAAACATATCCTATATAAACATGACTCTTTTATTATGAAATCAGGAATCCCAACTTGAATCTCAGCCAATCAGAGATGATCTTAACAAAAACCAATATTTGGAAGGAATTAGCTTGTTCGAGGAGCCAAGGCATCTTTTACGGATATTTATAAATAACGCGAGCCTTATTTCGAATTTGTTCCGAAATTTCCCTTCCCCAGTAATAGTAAATTTGGAAGAAATTTGTGGATTGGCAACTTGGACCCAATTGTCCTTATTTCTGTCTGGTGACAATGAACTCGAAAACGACTGAACGCATTGTCATGCGGCTTAAACGAATTGATAGAGCGAATGTTGAGAATGTCAAAATATATCATTTATTCAAGTAAATTGTTCAAAATATGGTGATAAATGTTGGAAAATATTGACTTGAGGAGCTTCCTTTTAAAATAGTAATGATTAATCTTTTTGAAATAGCTAATAGCTGGACTTGTGGTCTGAGGAAGCGGATGCGAATTTTCCTTAGTAAACAATTGAAAGTAACAAGGGATAATATCGAATTGCAATGCGTTTCATACAATTTCGTGAAGAATATGGTACGGTAGTGCCTTACTCAATTCAACCGATAAAATAATATTATCTGCGATAGTGAAGTATATAGAGCATTATTATATTTTTGCGCGCTTGTTCTCAGGAACAGCTTGTCAATATTTTATGTAACAAATTCGAGCAAAAAATGGTTTTATCTGTTCTGGTTTCGTCCAGAAGCAGCAATTGCAAAATTTTTATCACAAGCTTACTGTTCAGATATTTAACAATGAGACGGTTATTTGTGAGGCTCGTACTTTCGACTTATTTGTGATTAATTTCCGGACCGGAATTGATCTTCAACATTGAGAGTAGCCTTGACAAGCAGTCAGGAGATTCCACATGATTTTATTTATCAATGCTGTTGTTTGAAATTTTACTTTTTGTTAGGATTCCTGAACAATCCTTTTGATTTTGAGTATACGGATGTTGAATAATTTGCATTCAGAAATACCAAAAAATTATAAGCCCTGAGTGGGTGATCACTTGATAAGTGGATATGTAGTTAAACAAGCCACAGGCAAACGGGAACTATAAATCTACGTTTCCCCAGGTTTTCCAGGGGGTAACACATCTCAGTCAATAAAGCTCATAAAATATATTTTTGAGTCAGCTTGTAATCCTTGCGAAATTTTTTACCAATATCCAATATCCAATATCCAATATGATTCTTCATCTGAAATCTAAAAAGTCATGATTCGGTCGGAATCATACCGAACATGCCATAAATAGTCAATATCATGTTGACTCGATAATTAACTTCGAAGCAATAGAGATTCATTGAACGGGTTAAATAAGACTGATTAAATTTGAATTTCTTCTCCAGCACCAACAATTTCCAGGTGTGCTAAGAAGATTACCGTATTGCACATAGTAAAAATTATTACCCCAGATCATTTAGTTTTCAAATATATTTGAGAACTCAATTCCCAGATGCTAAAAAAGAGAAGAATTTAGCCAGGTGTGGGTTTTTCTATCCGTTAGCCTCGGATGCAAACGTCTTGATAATTTATGATCATCGAGCGGGTCCCAGATAATGGATCGAGAACCGTATGGCGGTCGATAAGTGTAAAATTATTATCTGTGATTTTTATTGGTATGCCTCCAACACTACGCCCTAGATCCGATCCTGATTTTACGCGCTTATTCTGGGTAACAGCACCTTATCGTTTCGTCACAATGTCTGTAATAATCGAATTCAGGGCGGATAATGGTACGATTAAGTTGGACTGAAGAATCCGTGATCAAATTCAATTATGTGCTTGTCTGTCAATTCATCCGTTTGTGCTCTGACTTTTGAAGGAAAAGAGCTGGAGTCTCGAAATTTTTAGGTTTGGTTCGAAGTCTAAATCTCTGTTGATTCTTTCAGTGGGCTGAATTGGCCCTATAGTTTCGGAGTTATACCAATATGAGATTTTGAGGTTAGTTACTCTATAATCAATGAAGTTCCAATGTGATAATATTTTCACATAGTTTAGTGTTGGAGAATACCAACCCACTAATTGGAGCTACATTTCTTGTGGTCTTGTCGTTAGAGAATGAAAAAATAATTTATTTCAATTCCACATTTTTCTTGAGCTGCAGACTCAAAACCAGATTCGAGATAAGGAACAGACCTTGAAGGGACATTCAACAGCAGTGGTTCGAATTTCATCTCATTCCAAGTTTACATTCGCAGATATAAAGAAAAATCTAGAAAAGCACTGCCGTGAAGGCAGCAGCTTTTGCGCGTAAGTTCAAATTCGTTGCCAAATAGGCCAAAGCTGTCAGCTATTTAAGTATACCCCGCCAAACTCAGCTGTACTACCATACGGTCGTTGCGACATTCTGCATAAACCTCATCATTTTTGGATCGACTACTAAATTTCAATTTGATCCTATTGGAAACATTTTGTATGAATACCTCAATCCACAGAATAATTGGGCAAATTTAACCCATTCACGAATTCGACCCTCGCGATTAAACCGAAAACCTGGTATACAAATATCAAGTGTCTGAGTAGTTTCTTTTTGTGATTTTTTTGTTTATGGCTGATCTAACCGCTGAAAGATTAGGAAATAACTTCCGGAAGACTCAACTTAGAGACTTGATAAGTGTAGAGTGATTTTGGAGAATAGTGACGGATGCTTCAGAAGTTTTTGTGCCCAATTTCACTGAAATTTAATTAATAGTCTCCGAAAAAAACAATTTGCTGCGACATAACTTCCCGAGAAGCAATTTTGTTCAAATCTCCCAACAATTGGATCCTCACGAAATGTTGCATTAAGTTGCCGGTATCAATTCTTCAACTAGTAACAAAGCTTCAATCTGATCGCATCATGACAAACCTCCAAGGTATTCTCAGAGTAACCCATTGAGAAAGAAGAAATAACAAATACAAATACTTAGTCCAGATGGTCTGACGACAAAGCAGAATCGGAAATGTTCGCGGAGATATATTTTGGTTCGAAATAGTAAATCGACGTCTCAAGACCCTTAAGTGTGCCCAGCTGAAATTATTACCTAGAAGAATGAGAAAAGCACTGACGTGAGGTAGGGGGCTTGTTCAAATTCGTTGCCAAAGCACCTGTCACCTGTTCACTTATCGACCCCGCCAAACGCACATATTTTTTAAAATAGTGGAAAAATTTAATTTTGAATGGATGGGTTCCTCAATCTACAGAATCATTAGGCGAATTTTACAATCCACTAATTCGACCTTCGTAATTAAACAGAAAACCTACTCTACGAATATCGAGTCTCTTAGGCGTTTCTTTAGGAAGTCAATGTTTTTACGACCGCCCTAACCGCCGATAATAAATAAAATATCTTTCGGAAGAACCTAATTGGAGACTTGATACTTGCATTGTAGGTATAGAGCTTAATTACGGGAGCCGAATTTGCGGATTGATAGAATACGCCAATTGATTGCGCATTCAAAAGATGATTATTCCAATATTTTAAAAACCACAAATCGTAGAGAATTATTATCCAATACTTCAATCAAAATATTAATAATAATACTTTATTGATCCTTCAAGACACAACAATGTGTATAGGATGAGTCAAGAAAGAATCACATTTTAGTTGTTACTTATTTTGGCAGATCGATAATTCATGCGGAATTTCGTGAGGACCATATGATTACCAGGCCGCCATCTACAAATTAATTGAAAAAAATATTGAAATCTTTTCTATTGCTCTAATTTGAGGATTTTTATTGATCTAATTTCATTCAAAAGTTGATTATTCCAATATTTTAAAAACCACAAATCGTAGAGAATTATTATCCAATACTTCAATCAAAATATTAATAATAATACTTTATTGATCCTTCAAGACACAACAATGTGTATAGGATGAGTCAAGAAAGAATCACATTTTAGTTGTTACTTTTTTTGGCAGATCGATAATTCATGCGGAATTTCGTGAGGACCATATGATTACCAGGCCGCCATCTACAAATTAATTGAAAAAAATATTGAAATCTTTTCTATTGAGGATTTTTATTGATCTAATTTAAGAATCACCTCGAAAATCTGCACAAATTTACTGATCAGCAATTCACAATTAGTTACCAAGTTTCATTATCATCAGATCAGGATTTCTTGAAATATTCTTGAAAATAACAATGATATTCAGGATAGAACAAAACAATTTAATAATATTTATTCAAATCGTTCCGAAAATTAATTTACAATCAAACTGACATTTTGAAGAATGTTGCTGAAGAGTGACCTCATTTTGATGAATGTCGCTGAATAGTGACCTCAAGGTCTTCGCTTAATCACTCTGGAATCTGATGAATAGTTCGTGAAAAATTTTCTACCTGTACGATCCCCAAAAAATTTCGCTAAAATTGCGCATTGGTATTCTAAAACTTTTTACGGAGTTTAAATCTAATCGCGTTAGTTGTTCTTGAATTATTGACGATATTATCCAAAAATTCCAAAGAACCACATATTTCTTCTCCAAGAACAAATAACTTATCTAACTGAAATTTGAAGCACTCTTGCTGAATAATGACTTGAAAGTTGGTGCCAAATTTTATGGTAGTCTGATTAATGGTTTCCGAAAACCAATTTTTGTCAACAGAATTTGCACAATTATGATCCTCAAGACATTTTCGTAATGTTGAGTGGCAGTGTTTTCAATCTTGTTAAGAATTGTCAATCTGATCGCGTCAGTACTTCTTGAGATATGGAGAAAATAACCTCAACATTCGAATAACAACAAAATTCAACCAACTTTTTTTCGTAAATGAATATCGAATAAAATTGAAATGATAAATATTGCTGGTCAATATCGACCTCAAGGTCTGTACCAAATTTCATTGAAATATTGTCAATAGTCCCCGAAAAAAAGTTTCAACAAAAATGACGAAAATTTTCGAATGATGATTTTCAAGAAAAATCTTACGACTATATCCATTTTTGTATCAGGTAGGATTCTTCAACTAACTTCAGAGTTTCAATCTGATGGCATCTATATATCTTGCCATATTGAGGAAATAACCTCGACATTCGAATCAGCACCGAAATCTGACATTTCAATTAACACCGAAAGTTGAATTTTTTTTATATCTCCGATAAAAATAGCGGGTCACATTAAAATTTCAAATATTTTGTTTAATATTGACCTCAAAGTATATGCCAAAATTCATAGAAATCATTCGATAGTTTGTGAAAAAGAAATGTTTCAACAGAATGTGGAAAATTTTAAAATATCTTTTTTTAATTTTTTAACTATTGAATCAGAGCACTTAGTTGCGTGTTGGTATTCTTTAAATGATAACGGAGTTTAAATCTCTTCGCATCAGTACTCCTTGAGATATTGCGGAAATAACGTTACAATTACAAAGACCATCGAAATTAGGCATATTTTTTTTTCTTATATCTCCGAAATTGAAAATCGGATCGAGTTGAAATTTGAAACATTTTTGTTGAATACTGACTCAAAAGTTCGTGCTGAGTTTCATCGAAATCTAGTCAATTTTCAGAAAAAAAAATTTTCATCAAAAATTTTTTAAATTTTCGTATAAAAATATTTTTCGAACTACTGAATCCACACAAAATTTTGCTCTAGGTTGCGCATTGGTGGTTCAAAACTATCTACGAAGTTTCAATTAGATCGAGTCAATACTTCATGAGATATGGAGGAATTAACCCCAAATATTCAAAGAGGCCTAACTCCGAAAGTATCTAAGTGATTACACTCATCAAACAACATATTTGGACTCTAAACCTTATCTGACTTTAACTAACTGTCAAGTTTCAATTAAACCGTTTGAGCAGTTTCTGAAATATCAGGAATTTAATTGAAAAATTTCAAATGACAATTACTCAGAAACCATTCAACCGATTTGTCCCATTAACGAACTTAGCTGCAGAACTCTGATACGCGACGCAACCTGAAAGTTTCAAGTCGCTAGCTCGCTTTGTTCGACAGTTATCGTGTCGTCAGCCAGCCGGACAGAATCAATTTTGACAATGGACTCGATATCAGTAACTCCAAGATAGTCGTTTGCGACCATTTTCAGGAAAAAACTTGAAAATTACAGACATTCGGATAAAACCACAGCATTTTGTTCCCCAGAATATGCCGAACTAATTCCGAAGTTTCAAACTGATCGTATATCAGTACCTACTTCTAGAGGTATTAAAGAACTAACATAAAAATTCCAAATGAAACAATTAATCGAAATTGATTCCTCACATAACCCTTGATGAAACATGATAAATCGATAGAATAGAAAAAACACACTTGACAAAGTTTCACAATTTATTAAAATTTGTTGACACGCGTGTTTCGGGTTTTATCCCATTTTCAAAATTTTGAAAATGGGATGAAACAATTAAGCTGATTTTTCCCATTAACGAACTTAATTGATATATTTGCGCTCCAATCCTGAGCTGAGAATTTCGAGTCGCTAACTTCATTCGAAAGTTGGAGCACATACCGATGGACGAAGAGAATAAAATTTGACTACTGGTTCTTTTTCAGGGAGTCTAACTTAATTGTTTAAGTCTTTTTTCTGCTCAAAATTAAAACATAACAGACATTGTGACGGAACGGTAACGCGCTGTTCCCTCGAACAGGCGCGTAAAAACCAGAAGACACTTCTAGTAATCATTCGCATTTTCTAACATAGAGAATATATAAAGACGATAAATACTACTACATCATCCTTGTCGGACCCATTTATATAATATTATCGACGTAATTAGTCCCGAAGATCTGGCAACACCGCTAGGACCGAGAACGTTGTGAAACAGTGCTCATTTGTATAATGTGGGAGTGAGATGATGGCGGAAAGCTTCTGGCTCGAAGAAGAATATTGACTACGCAACTTTTTTCGATGAAAAAAATTCTTTCCCCTCTCTAGGTACCTGATGAGTTATATTTGCAAAAAGCTTATTTCTTCTCTATATACACGTCTAAGTATTTGGGATCGGGTGGGTCTTAGGTAGCCTGAATAACGTAACGGGCCCGGATGCGTGGTTTAGACCACTATATATATATATATATATATATATATATATATATATATATATATATATATATATATATATATATATATATATCTATGTAATTCGTCAAGTTCGGGGTCAAGTTTTTTTTTTTTTTTTATATATATATATATATATATACGCATATTCCTATGAACTCGAGATCCGATACATATTCGGACCTACCAGAGATCCGGCTGTGGCAATTCATAAATCTGAAAAATATTCATTGAAATGTCATCAAAAAAATTAATTGAAGGGCCATTCACGTCGAGGGGGAAGCTATTTTGAAATTTTTTTTATACAAGAATTTTCGTACACTGAACCAGATCCGATGATATGGTCTCGATTGTTCGAGATCCGAGGCTGTATATAGTGACGTTTTGACAACTGATCGAGATCCAGCGACGTAGTACGATTTCTTGGGATTCCGTATGACTGGGATGTTAAAATATTATAACTCCGCGTTGTTTATCAAATGATAACCAAATGACTCGCTGTGAATAACGGTTGTTGATAGATTTCAACTATGAATAATTCCCTGATATCTCAGTTACTTATTTCGTCGTAATTAAATAATAATAATCTACTGTTAGCTCTCCTTCCCAGCATTTAAATCGATTTAGAACGGATCATATTTTCCTGCGAAGATCATAACTAGGAACTCCATTCGAAGAATGAATAATTAGATCTTTGCTGGAAATATCGCATGTATTCGATTAGGACTGCCAAATTTTCCTATCGCTCTCATCAAATTAAGAACAGGAGTACGAACATTCAAAAAATAAGTAACATCACCATTTTCATCATCTTCAATACCGAAATTCTTTTATTTTCTGGCCAAAGGACACAGATCGTACTTAGAGTTCTCCACCCTACTATTTTCAGTTTGTTCCCATCAGTGAGGTAGGTAGGTAACAATAAAAGTTTTCCTTACCACTAATGATATAGACTAATTTTCTGTTTCTAGAAATCGATGCTGTAAATTTTTGTTCTCTCATGAGTTTTTCATCAAGCATCCTTCATTGAAGACAGGAATAGGTCCCTTATCTAAAGATAAACATTTGAAATCCACGATTGTAGCGAACATTTCATTAATAACATACTGGAGCTGTGTTTTCTCCATGAACCAATTCCTATTTCATGAATGTTGCACTGATGATTTTGAAGGATTCTTAAATTATTCTCTCGGATAATTTCTAGAATCTCAGCATAGTTGAATTGATTTTGCTATCTTCCAATCATATAGTCCTAATCATAAGTACTGCATGAACCTTTAAGCTGTCATTTTTTAACCAAGTACTAGATTTCGATTAGATCCGATCTGTATTTTGGAATTTTTAACATTCACTAATTTGAACGACGTAATCAAGCATCACGAATGATTTTAAATACAATAACTCCCGAAAGAAACAACTTAAAGATTCGACATTCGTATAACAGATTTGGACCTTAATCGCGAGGAGCAAATTCGTGAATGGGTGAAATCCGTCCAAGGATTCTGTAGATATACCCATTACAGATCTTATTTTCCCAATATTTCCAATAATACAAATAGGAAGAAATGTAAATCCAGTAATTGGTTGAAAAATGACGACTTTAATTATTGTCATGCAGAATTTTGTGTAATATTATGATCGAATGATCGCAAAAATCGTTTCATAACGAAGTAAAGCTGATTTTGATGGGGTCAATACTTGATTGGGTGACCTCTTTGGCAACGTATTTGAAAACTCACATAAAAACTCCTGACTTCACGTCAGTGCTCTTCTAGAATTTTTTTTCCCCATTCATTTATTGACGAAACAACTGTATGCATGCCCAATGAACCTATAGTGGGTATTCGAGATTATTATTATGGTAAGATAATAACCTAGGCATGTTTTTTTTCACAAATTTTCAATGAATTTAGGACGTATTCTATCGGAATTTGCAGCTTTTTAATATGTAGTGTTGATCGGATTTTGGAGATAAGCTCTACAGCTAAGGTAGATGTCCTAAATCTGTACGATTTAAACTATATGTTTTCAATCGAATTAGAAACATCAACGAGTCAACTAGCAGTCAATTTATGCTTAATCTTCGAAAATTAACTTAGTATAAGAGTAACTTAACTAATTTCTCAAAAAACATTCCATTAAGTCCTATTCGGATGTATAAAATTTGCAAAGAATTCTATGGCTTCTGATAAATTTTGGAACATCATTCTACTAGGAATGATCATTTCGAATGATAATCAAAAGTTATAGGCCCCATTTCTTCATAGGAAGAAGTCTATTTCGTTCGATTTTATTTCCAAGATGTAATTTGAAATTTCATATATGTTATGTTAGGTGAGTATTTACACTTGTGACTAAATTTGACGAAAGCAGAGATCATGGTAATTTAAGCCCCATTTTTGCTTGCGATATTATTCAAACATCATGTGGCTCCTTTCGTAAACAAGGATAGGGTAGACCACAGAAATTTATAAATTCGCCTGTGAGGAACTTGAAACTGTTATTTCAAAAGTTGCTGGTGTTTGCCGGTGTCTACTTCAGCCCGAAAGTAAGTAAAAGTTTATTTTCTATTAATAGCAATTGATAATTGATTTGAACGATTGGTTACTTTACCCATTATATGTGTCAAATTTCGTGTTATTTCCTCGGTATCAATGATTTTTTCCGGAAAAACTCCAAAAATAATAACCCTATCATGATAAGCCTTGGTTATTAGTTGAAAAACACCTGCCTCTGCCTCTGCTCGAAAAATTTTGTTGGGATTGTACTCGTAGTAAATAAAAAGGAATATTCTAAAAAATTTTCCAAATGTAAGTCAAAATTTAACAACAAAGTACCAATTTCCAGTTTGATCTCATTTGAATTTTTTTCCACGGCATTTTTGTAGTTTCAGGAATAACTAAAAAAAACTGATCCGATCATGATGAAATTTCTAGCTAGTTGGCAAATGCTAATGCAAATTTCCCTGATGATCGTGTCATTTCAACAATTTGAAAAATTGTTCCTTCCCTACGAATTTGAACGTGCACGCTAAAGCTCCTGATTTCGCGTCAGTACATTTCGAGTTTTTTTTCAGTAACTATTACAATATTCTAATTAAATTCTAGTTGAATTGCACATTGATTTATAATTCTGAGAAAAGTCGAACGATATATCCCTCTGGGTTTTTTATCTACAAAAGTTGTTTTAATTTCCGTACCTTTTTTTTGAAGTTTGATCTACTGGCCCATTGCTTTTTTCATGGCCACTCTATCGTTTCTTAAAATTTTTTGGAATATAAAAACCGTTCACACAACATATTTTCCACATCGAAACAATAATAATTAAACGTGACATTTTGAAATCCAGAAAAATTCATTTACATTGGAGGTGTTTTCATGAATCGAAATTCAATATGAAATATCGCGGTGATTCCATGATTTTCTCAATACAAGCCTCCACAGTGAAACGAAAATAGTAATTTCTAATAAATTTCCTACTTCGCCAGACTTCCTTCCACCAATAAGACCCCTTTTATATAACTGAAAAAGTAGACTCTAACATGAAAATTTGAAATCTCTAGGTATTTCTCTTCGGATATTAGAGACTTTTTGGCAGGCCAACCTATTCCATCAAGACCAAAATGATAGTTATTTGAACTTTTGTTTCCCAGAACACGAGCGATAATAGAACATTAATACTCACAATGACTTCCACAGAAGAATATTGCATTAACATCATCGATTTGGAGTGAAATAAAAAAAAATTCTCAAGGTATAACAGGAGCGCACAAGTTCGAAAAATAAGTGCGATGCCTGTTCTTATCATCTTTAATTTCATAGTTACTATCCCCCCGAATCGAAGGACTCAGATCATAGTTGTAATTTTTCTCCTCTTTTGTGCAATTCTGTATCTCCCAAAGTTTCAAAGTAGAAAAGACAGTGACTATGAATGTGCAATCAATTTCCGATAAAACTGGTTTAACCAATTCTTTTACAAAACTGCACATCATATTAATGGAACCTTATTTCGAAGTACCTATGTTTTTTGTGATACTGGCGATAAACCCCATAAATCGTATAACAATATGATCCCAACCAAATTTCACGACAAATAAGTCGTCGTTATTCTACAACTACCATGTTTGAATTCGATCACATAATTGAACAGTTCCTAAGATATTGAGGAAATGACACCTTAAAGTCACCTTGAAGTGGTTTCTCCTATTTTCTCTATAAAATATCTCTTATTTTTATTACAGATGATCACTGTAGTAATCTTCGTTCTCATACCACTTTTCTTACCGGTAGTTGAAATGGTCAATACCCTTCCATGCACGGAAAACCCTTCAAGACAGGATGAAGATAGAGCAAGAGCAGTTATAGAAGATGCAACACCCCCTGGCTACACATGTATCAATGTACGACCAGAAGTAAGACTTGGAAGACATCCCCACCGGTGGATTGGCATATTCCACGAAAATACTGGTGCCTATGATTCTGGGTGCCTGGCAATGACTCATTTAAAACGACAATTCAATAGGTTGGTCCCACAAGGGTCGGATATTTCTTCAGTTCGCATTATACCAAGCACATCGGGAAGAACAATAGAAGTTGAATACTTAGTAAATTGTATGTGCACAAAGGTTTCTCGATCAAAACGGAGTATGTATCCAAATTGCCAAAAACGAGGTTACACAAGAGAACCCGGATTATGCAGAAAATAAATAATGTTATATTAAATACATTGAATGTAAATATGAATTTCGGTACTCACTTTTGAATTTTCTTGAGGAAAACATACTCAAACCAACTTCTTTTACAAGCAATATTCCGACCACGAATAATTCGTTCTTATGAACTCTGATTAAGTATTAAATGGTAAACGGTGCGTTTACCATTGCTTGTAAAAGAAGTTGGTTTGAGTATGTTTTCCTCAAGAAAATTCAAAAGTGAGTACCGAAATTCATATTTACATTCAATGTATTTAATATAACATTATTTATTTTCTTGTAAAAGGAGTTGGTTTGCAAATATGGTGCATATTTGCAAACCAGTTGAACTGGGACTCACTAATACGTGAACTTCAAATAACTTCGAATATTTTTTTGAACTTTCATTAGAAATAAATTTTATATTTCTATATGATCTTTTGAAAAAAAAATGTTGTCATAACTTTACTTCTGATAAGTTCTGTTTTATAGTCCTTTCTAAGGAAAGATTGATTTAAGTGAAGAGCTTTCACTAATCACTTTGTGTGAAATTCTATATTTATTATGAAAAATTGAAATTCAGGGAATGAACTCTCATTGACATTCAGACCGAAGTAGACACCACATAAACCAGTAATTTTGAAAAAATATTTCCACATATTCTATACATTATAATAGCTGAGAGACATTTTATACTTTTATTATACTTGTACTTGAATAAAACGAATGGAATAGAACTAATATATTATGTTTTTATTGCTAAACAATTACAATCCTAGATACTTATGATTCACAATCAAATGTATGAGAACATAAGAAATTCTGAAAAATATTATTGATTTACGACCTTATTGAATATTTCTAATTCACAGAAAGGCATCTGAGCGGATAAGCTCAAATGATATGAATGATATGATATAAAAAAATACTGGAAACGTGTTACATGAAATTTATACATTTCTCAATTATTAAAAGACTAATATCTCAATTGTTCACAAGTGAATTCGATATAGGGAAATAATTATTATTCTTAGCTGTTATTCATCCTACAATCACAATGAAAATAAACCCACAAACAAATGTATTGCCTCACAAAATTCTACATTTGAAAAAAATTGATGCACAGAAAAATTATATAAATTATCAAATCAATAATTGTTTCTGAAGAAAAAAACGAAATGGTTCAGAGATTTTCGATTTTTTAAATCTGAAACATTAAATGTAAGAATGTCACAACTATAAAATGTATATATGCATATGAAAGATGAAATGATGAGCAAGCAAAGATTCAAGAAAGGATATAGTAAAGAGAAGGAAAATTTCAAAAAATATTATAATTTCATTCATTACCTTGCTTTTAGCTATTCAGCCTGTAACTATTATATACGAATGTTTTAATTTGTAACCAAGTCTTGGATTTAAATTTATCTAAATATTTTTCTCTCAATTCTAAGCATTCGGCTTTTTTCGGTGCTATTTTCTTCTTAATGTGATTTTTGAAATACTGTACCATAATTTTCTTTTGGTCGCTGTTCCATGTTCCCCGAACTTGTTGCTTTTTCTGATTACTGACGGAGCATTCCTTACCTATTGAAGATTCTGTAGCAACCTCTGATTCATTGGGACCTTCTCGAACCTCCTCTATTGATTCTATGAACAAAAAAAAAATATTTCACTGAAATACTCGGTTCATAATTTATTATTGTAACTATAATCTGAAAGATTCGACTACATAGTTTTTTTTTAGGGATGATGTCAATTATTCATAACCATAAACAATTCAAAGCGTCCAAGGAATGGACGGCTTAAAATATTGTCTTATTCTCTCGACAGCTGTTTGATAACAAAGTTCATGCTCCCTGAATTCATAGGTGCTATCGATTACAGCTATTCGCTCATGTTATCTGGGAATGTTGTAAACGATAAACGATGCCAGATAACTCAAGCGCATAGGTGTAATCGATCCTGAAAAATTTACCTTCGATATCCACTGGTGAAGTATCTTGTTTTTCCATATCTGCTTCATTTTCATTCCAAGTTCCTAATTCGAAATCAATTTCATCAAGGGTCCTGCCTTGTTCTTGAGTACTGATACCTTTTTCCATTGTCATTAAAAGTAATTTAGCCACCTTTGATGTCTGAAATAATTCCTGAGGCAACCTAAAATCGAGTACATATTCTGAAAATCAACGACAAAATCAATTGAATCATTTCACCTGTAAAATTGTTCATGTGTTTTTTTTGTATGACCCATAAATTTTGCAATTTGTTCCATTTCAACTTCGCTCAGATTCAAAATTTGTAGAACAGTAGCTATCTGTTTCCTAAGTCGAGAAGATGTTATAGTTTCTGGATTTGCTGCACCGCAAGATTTAGCATATTTCCTTAACGTGCTAGGACCATCGATCCATTTCGAAGTACTTCCAGCCAAAGCAAACAAGTACGGATTTTCTTCCGGGACCAATGTTGTTTCTTTTCGGATACGAAGTAACATTGAGATGTAAGTTTGAATTTTTTTGGGGAAGAGTAAAGGAACAGCTCTACTACCCTTTCCAATAGTAACAATTCTTTTGAAATATTTAGTAATTTGTTTTTCTGCATCAGATAGCATATCTATACAATCATTATTACCTCGTTCGGTAGTATATGCTTCTATCTTAGTATATTGAACATCGCCCACTCTTTTGCGGTTAATAGATATTGTGATGACTAATACAATTTCTGAAAGTTTCTTAAAATATTCTAAATTATTCATGTCGGATTTCAACTCACTTGCAGCTCGGTCGGCCATATCATAACAATACCTATTAAACAAAATGAGGTCTTTTGTCAGAGGCAGCCTCTGTGGAGTCAATGATTGTTTTTCTGTGAGATCTTTGAGTGCTAAGCTACTCATTTCGAATTTCCAATTGGATGCGACCAATAATTTGAAATGTTTAATATCTTTTAGTGTTTCTTTCTGATCATGCACTTTAATCAATGGATGTTTCTTGAGGATCATAGTCTCGGCGGTCGAACAGACCTGTACTAAATTTGTTCTGAAGTGTAAAGCAAGTGAAGGAGCTTTGAAACTTTTTGATGATTCATTGTAACCACTTATAATTCTTGCAGCAGTAACAACTTTATCGAAATGCTGAGGTTTCAGAGATTCTAATATGGACTTGAGCCCAAATTCATCCTTCAACTGAATCAAAAGTCTTCCTAGTTCTCTTATCTTATTACTAACCAAATTTTTGATGTGTGGTCTTTTATGTTTTTTTAGATAATCTTCTGCATATTGACAAACGATGGGATCTTTCATACCTTCGAATGCTATTCTGTCAGCATGCATACTGCCAAATACTTCCGTTTTAAGACGTAATCTATTCAAATATGGTCTTTTTGATTCCTCAAAAGCGAGCATCGTCAATGCTTCACTACAATATCTGTTTCCCTGTTTAAGATTCTCATTACGCATGAGACAAATTTGTATATGTTTCTTGAGTGAGTTTTTTTTGTATAACCCTTTACAGAATTTACAAGGTAAAAAATTCAAGTTTCCGGATGTTGAAGTTGAAGGTCTTTGAACGGGCCTAATAGTATTCTCTGCATAAAGACTGAAATTGCCATCTTTTCTCAATGAATTGATCAGTAATTTTCTCTTTGGATTATTTTTAGGAAAGCTCAATATTTTTTTCACACTAACTTCTTCAGAATGATTTCGAAAAATATGTCTAGAAAAATTCGTAACGTCATTATTGCAGAATATACAGCGATCCTTCTTATCCCATACGCGCCCTTTCCTTCTACTTAATTCAATTGAGTAATCACCTTGCTGAAAATTACATTTAAATCAAATTACCTGATATTTTCCTAATACTTCATTCAATACTGAGCAGTTGCAAGGATTTTTTTGAGCATTACTCACCAGTACAGTGACAGGTCCCCTCTTCTTAGTTTGACTTGAAACACAGGATTCATTATTCTGATTTTCTGTTCCTTCACCTAATATCACTTCTGCATTTTCGGTACCTATTTCTGCTGATGGTCGAGTTGTATTCAGCTGCAAATAGTGGATAATATTTAAAAAAATATAATAAACAATTATTGCTTTTCCTACCCCTTCTATATTATCATTGTTCTCATTTCCATTCAAGGAATTTGATTCGGATGAACTTGAACTTGATTCGGATGAACTTGAACTTGATTCGGATGAACTTGGTTTTGTGAAAGACAGAAGACTTGATCTAGAATGCGATCCACTAAATGATGAAGACGAATCCTCAGTATCCTGAAAAAATAAATATTATCAATACCAGTTATTTTGTGAATTACCATAATAGAGCAAGTTTTATTTCTTACCAAATTTAATTCATTTTCGGTCGGAACCTGAAATATTATGATATTTAGAATTTTTCCATCTAATTATGAATGATAACTCACTTCAATTTCTTTCCCATCATTCTTATTTTGCTTCAAAAAATTATATCTGTGCCAAGAATCATCTGTTTCTTCATCGAAATCATATTCTTTTGTCACTGAAAATAATAGACTAAGCTAAGTCAGTAAAGAATTCTGTACTTAACTCACCTGTTGATTTTTCAATATCGATTGGTTCTGATGCAGCCAATTCCAAAATTCTTTGACTTCGAGCAGATTTGAAGAATTTTCGAGATTTTAATGACATTATCAATATACAGAATTATACCTTCTGTACCAACTCTTTCAACCCAATATCTTGCCTGAAAATTTCTGAAATCGAAAAATAGTACTTAGTTGGATAGCAAATAACGATTCTTTTTTCAATATATGAAAGTATTTGAAAGTAGACATAGAGAAGATAGAGACAGGAAGCAGTATGCAATTCAGGAGGAATCATTCATTACAGTATTATATCACAGATAATTTGCATTGAAATTTGAATTGGTTTCACTCTGCACCATCAGTACATTATTCGATCACAGTTTCCACGTCTGTACCACATTTAATAATTCTGTTGATCCAGAGTCACTTCTGCATATATCAGGATCGAAAGGAGTTCCTATTTTTTCAATCCGAAGTTGGCATAGTTTGATCAGAAGCGAAGAAGATTTTGTCTCCACTTGATAAGCAAATGATGCACCATATTGCTTCAGATGTAACTGATTTCACTTCTTCATGCCCCCAAATTCTATCTGAATTAGATTTCACGTGTTGGAATAATTCGGTGAACGTAACTCCTTATCTATTCTAATGAAAAATTTATATTGTAATAAATAAGTGATAGTCATAAAGTTCAGACTTACCTTTTTTATTTCAGTAACTTCAGTATATGACCAATGACCACATTGACCACCGTCACCAATGAATATTCAAATTCAAATACTGAGGTCGAACTTCGTACTGTACAATAATTCTATTAGGATCTCACTTAGAGCCCGATATCAGTTGCATGTTGCATATCAGGCAAAAAGCGAAACAATGATTCTTTTCTTCCCGATCGACCGTAGGCAGCTAGTGAAAAGACGTAATTTAAACGTTCTTTTATTATTGGAATTCAATAGTAAAATTTTCGAATGAGTTTTTTTTGAGCACTGTGTTTGTCTCAAAATTTTATGCTTGGATTTTTTTTCCATTTTTTCTGGATGCGAAAAAACGTAACGAAAGTGATATTTCAATGAATGCTAATTCGACCTTTCCAAAGTACTTCTAATAAAGCCAATATGAATTTTTTGTCTTTTGTTAATGTAAATAACTTCAACCCATATTTGCAACTATCATATAATTATAATAATTATATAGAATTTCATACTTTTTTAGATAATTCGATTTTATCTGGCGATATATCAAATAATATTATATTTCGTTGATTACATAAATAGGTATATCAAACATAAATTTCGAGCCCCATCACTGAATTTCATTTTCCTTATTTTTCGTTTTCCTTCGAGAACGAGTACCCACATCTCTCTGCTTTACCTTTCATATTAGACAAGATAAGCCTAACATCAAACATCTATCTAGAAAAGCACTGACGTGAAGTCAGCAGCTTTTGTGGGTGACCTTTCAATCTTTTTATCCTGACAGAATTCTGTTCGAACCAGTTATTTTTCAATCAAGTACTGGATTTCATTTCGATCTTATCTGTATTTTTGGAAATATTGGGATAATATAATTTTGAATGGGTATATATATTGAATCATTGGGCGGATTTTAACCATTCACGAATTCGAACTTCGTAATTGAGCTCCAAACCTTACTCTACAAATAACGAGTTTCTAAGTTATTTCTTTTGGAATTTATCGTGTTTACGATCAACCGTTAGGCCGACCGTACCCATTCAAAATTGTATCTTCCCAATATTTTCAAAAATATAGATGAGATCGAGTTGAAATCCAGTACTGGATTGAAAAATGACAGCGTGAAGGTTCATACAGAATTTCGTGAGGATAATATGATTAGGAAATCGCAGAATATTGAATATTTGACAAAAAATTATTATTATTATTTTTTTCCGATTTGTTTTAATGACACGATCATCACGAAATTCTGCACGAAGTTGTTCATCAGCATTTCCAAAGTAGTTATCAAGTTTCATCATAATTGAATCAGTATTTTTCAAAATAAGGATATCGAGGAAAAAACCACGAAATTTGATATTTTTTCTCCAATATGTGTCTTCTAAAATTATGGACGTGTCGAACTGAAATTTGGTCAACTGTGAAATATAGAGTTCAAGATATGGTCAAATTTTTTTCAAATATGCTGGATACGATTTCAACAAAATTTGCAAGAAGTTGCGTGTCATTATGCTTCAACTAACTGCAAAGCTTCAATCCAATCGCTTAAGTAGTTTCTGAAATATCTAGAAAATAACCGCAAAATTTTAAATGGCTATAACTCCGAAACCGTTGGGCCGATTTTGCCCACTAAATCACTTAACCACGGCATTCTGATGCGCGACCTACCAGGTGTTCCAAGCCGATAGCTTGCTCTGTTCGACAGTAATTGTGTCATTTAGGTGTTTTCGGGTTTTCAATTCCAATATCTGAAACAGAACTATTAAAAATTAATTAAAAATTGTTTTTTCATGGAAAACGCCCCTGTGGATTGCAGTATTAAACTATTCGTCAAGGGTAGTTTCTTGGAAAACAGATTGCTTAATGAACAATATAGGAACAATACGAACAATAAAAAAAGCGAATATCGTTCATTTGGTTCCTGTATTGTTCATGATGCAATCTGTTTTCCAAAAAACTGCCCTTGACAAATAGTTTAATACTGCAATCCACAAGGGCGTTTTCCATGAAAAAACCCTTTTTAATTCATTTTTAATAATTCTGTTCCAGATATTGGAAGTGAAAACCCAGAAAAAACCTAAAAAATGATGCAGAATCCTCCCTCAATAAGTTGTAATCGATAAGTAATTGTGTCTTCGCCCGAACGGCCGGCTGAACAGAATCGATTTTGACAACGGATATTTCATCAGTGAGCCCAAACTAGATGGGCTTGTTCCCAAGAACTTCAATTTTCTCTGATTCTGATGATAAACACTGAATTTTGCACGAAACTTGAAATATGTATTTCACATCCACATCAACTATTCATAACTTGATGTCACGGAAATATCAAGATTATTCCTCGATATTTTGATTTAATTTTCTATAGTTACATCAACACGAAACTTTCATGAAACTTGTTATTCCGAATATGAATGCACAATTTCAAAAAATCGTTGTCGCAGTTTCCAGAATATCAAAAAATTTCTAGTTCCTCAATTTCAATTCAAATTTTAAAATTACAGACATCGTGACGAAATGAGATAGCCCTCGTTTGAGAAGAACGAAAGTGCAAAAAAAATGATCTATTTATATATGAAGTCTAAATAAATGTTGAATTCCCAACAGAAGAATTTGGGGAGTGTAATGCCATGTACATTCACATGATTGCCATTTCAATTGATACCCAATATTCAAATATGTGAAAATTATTACTGAACAGAAATTGGAAGACTAAAAACTCAAAATGGTATTTTCGCCTCTTATTAACTTTATGAGATGGTAAATGATTTTAACAGAAAATTTTTTTTTCTATTGGTTATTTTCTTCGATATTCTGATTGTATTTTCTTTAGTAAGATCAACACAAAACTTCCATGAAGCTTGAAATGGTTATTCTGAATCTGAATGCACAATTTCAAAAAATCGTAGTCGTAGTTTTCAAATTATCAGGAGAATTCCTAGTCGAATTCAACCCATTAATTTCAATTCGAATTAGAAGTATTCATTTAAGTAGAACGACCGCCCAATGAAAAATGGTTTATTCATATATTGAGTCTAAAAAAATGTTAAATTCCATATATAGTGGCGTACCGTGTACCTTTACATGATTGCCATTTAAACTGCTATCCAATATTGAAATATGTTAAAATTATGACTGAACAGAAATTAGAAGACGAAAAGTTCAAAATGTTGTTTTCGCCTCTTCTGAACTATATGAGTAATTTTATTGAAACTCTAATGTGATTACATAAATTTCCCTCAATATGTCCTATTCGAATTCGAATCTGAACTCCAGCGTTATCATAACATGAAGTTATTTCCGTCCGAGGTAAGAAATCCCTTATCGATAAACATTTCGCGAACGAACTAAACCAGGCATACTGGAATACAGATGGTTATGCATTTTGTCTGTTGAAATTTCGAATTCGAATTCATTTTATGTACAGTCATCTCGTCTTGGATAATTGTTAGTTGGATAAAGATATTTGAAGTATTATACAGGGGTTATTATTTTTTCAATGCTTCAACAATGCATTCCAGAAATTCTAGGAATGCACTGACTTGAGTTCGAGAGTTTTTACGCGCTCGTTCAAGTTTGTGGCAGCTTCACGCTGATTCCCTTCGTTATAAAACGATTTTGCGATCTTATAATCATATGATCCTCACAACAGTCTGCATGAATCTTCAAGCTATAATTTTCCAACCAAGTACTAGATTTCAGTTCAATCCAATCTGTATTTTTGGGAATATTCGAGGAAAAAAAGGAATGGATATATTATGTAAGTATCTACGGAATGATTCGGCGGAATTAGCCCATTCACGAATTTGACTTGCGCCCCAAAACTGTTCTACGAATATCGAGTCTCTAAGTCGTTTTTTTTTGGAGCGTATACAACTTAGGCAACAACCTCTAAGAGATAGCTTAAAGGACGAATTCATGAATGGGTAAAATCCACCCAAATATTCTGCAGATATACCTATAGCAAATTTTATTTTCCAAATATGCAAGTCGAATCGAATTCAAATTTAGTACCTGGTTGAAAAAAGACAGCATAAAGCTTCATGCGGAATGTCCTGAGGACCATACGATTAGAAGATCCCAAAATATTTTCATCTATTTTATAATATACCTACCATTTCAGATTTTTCTTATTTTTCAAGTGATACAATCATTACGAAACTTTGCATATGCCTTCGTGTCAATACCAAATACCAAGTGTCAATTCATGCATGAAAAGGAAGCAATATGTATTATGAAAATTTTGTAAAAAACCCTGAACAGGGGCTCTTGAGTGCTCATTCATTGAGGGAGCCATAATTTAATAAACATGATAAAATTTGCCATCAGCATTCGGGTCTACATTTCGCATTAACAAACTGGATTTCAAAGGATAAGTAGTTAAGGAAATATTGATTGTTATTTTTCGATATTTTCCTTCAATCATCTCTGATTATGATAATACGATCAACACTAAATTGTGCACGAAACTTAAAATATGTATTTTACATCCACGTCAACTTGTCGTAACTTGATGTCACAGAAATATCGAGATTATTCTTCGATATTTCGATTGAATCTTCTATAATTTGATGAACACAAAACCTTCATGAAGTTCGAAATTGAAACTCTGAATCTAAATGCAGCATTTCAAAAAATTCTGGGAAAGCAACTTTTGCGTTGTTCAAATTCAATGGTAAAGCGGTAATCTTTCACGTATTGACCCCGTCAAAGGCACTCTTGGTGGTCTCCAAATCATATTATCGTCACGAAATTCTGTATGAACCTTCAATCTGTCATTTTCCAAACAAGTACTGGATTTCAATTTGATCTAATCTGTATTTTTGAAAATATTGAGAAAATAAAATTTTGAATGGGCATATCTACGGAATCATTGGGCGGACCTTCTCTACAAATATCGAGTTTCTAACTGCCGACAGTAAACACAATACCTTCCGCAAGAAACAACTTAGTAACTGGATATTTGTAGAGAAGGTTTGGACCTTAATTATGAAGGCCGAATTCGTGAATGGATGAAATCCAACCAATGATTCCGCAAATATACCCATTCAAAATTTCATTTTCCAATATTTCCAAAAATACAGATTAGATCGAATTGCAATCTAGTTCTTCATCGAAAAAAGACACTTAGAAGGCCCATACAGAATTAGATTAGGATAATATGATAAGAAGATCACAGAATATCGAATATTTGAAAGAAAAATTTAAAATTTTTTTTTTCGAATCTTACTAATGACACGATCATCAAGAAATTTCGCACAAAGTTGCCCATCAGCATCTCCGAACTAGCTGCGAAGTTTCATCATGATTGAAACAGTATTTCTTGAGTTATAACGGATAAATCAACGATATCTAGAAGGAAACCACGAAATTTGACACATTTTTCCCCAATATCTCCCAAAATTATGATCGTATCGAACTGGTAAACTGCTGTAAAATATGAAGGTCACAATCTGAGTGGAACTTTTTTTCGAATATAATAAACGGTTTCCAAAAAAAATTTTTCTAACAAAATTTGTAGAAAAATTTTTTCTAGATTTACTGACAGTACTATCTCGACAAAATTTCGCTAAAAGTTGCGCATCGTCATACTCCAACTAACTGCCAAGTTTCAATCCAATCGCTTCAGTAGTTTCTGAAATAAGAAATAAATACCTTCAAAATTTCAAGTGGCTATAACTCGGAAACCGTTTGACCGATTTGACTAACTTAACAGCGGCATTCCAATGCGCGACCTACCCTGAAAGTTTCAAGTTGTTAGCTTGCTCCTTTCGACAGTTATCGTGTCGTCAGCCGGCCGGACTTAATCAATTTTGACACCGGATTCATCAGTGAGTTCAACCTAGTCGTTTGAGACCATTTTCGGGAAGGAATTCGAAAATTACAGCATTTGGACAAAACGATAGTACGTTGTTCCCCTAGAACATGTGCGCAAAAAAATTTTGTGATAAAATTCGAAAATTACCGAAAAGAATTAATTTTTTATTTTCTGCCTCTATAATCCACAGGAATTTTGGCGGAAAATTCAACACGTTATCGTTTGATATTGACTCCAAGGTGTGTGCCCAATTTCATCGATATCTAATTGGTAGTCTCCGGGAAAAAAAATTTTAAGCAAAAATGTGAAAAATTTCCGAATGAAATTTCCTTAAATTTTCATACTTCTAGATCAAGACGAAATTTGGCAGTGGGTTGGTATTCTCTTACTGATTACGACGTTTCAATCTAATCGCATCTTCTACTTCTTGAGATATTGAAGAAAATTTTAAATAATAACGAAATTTGACATATTTTTTCTTAATATCTCCGAAAATGAAAATTGTATCCGATTGAAATTCAGAACAGCATTGTTGAATATTGATTTCAAGGTTTATGCTGAATTTCGTTGAAATCTGATCAGTATTTTCCGAGAAAAAATTTTTTCAAAGAAAATTTTAAAAATTTCGAATCAACATATTTTGAATTTTCCAATGAATGAAACTTTGCATTAAATTAGGCATTGGTATTCTCGAACTTGCTACGAAGTTTCAATCTGATCAGTACTTCATGAGATATCAAGGAATTGACCTCAAAATTTCATATTGCTATAACTTCGAAACCATTCGGCAGGTTTTGCCCACTAACGAACTCAAAACCAAACCTCAAAATTTAGAGACCCTTGGCACATACGGCTGGCCGCCCGGACAGAAGAATTTGAGGAATGAATTACCGTTTTCATTTACCTGATTGCCATTTCAACGGCCATCCAATATTGTAATATGTGGAAATCATTACTGAACAGAAATTAGAAGACGAAAAGCTCAAAATGTTTTTTTTGCCTCTTCTGAACTTTATGAAAAGGTTAATGAGTTTTTTCAGAAAGAACTAGTTTCTTCCTTTCTTCCGAATTATGGTGATACCCAGTTACATTCCAGTTCTCTTGAATTATCTTTTGTATATTTTTTTTTCTCTAAACCTTCTTGATATAAGTTTAGTCATTGAGGTGAAGAAAAGTCGTTTCGAACGATTTTCCAACGATGAATGAAAATAACTCACAAATCAATAATGGTATTGAAACTCTAATGCGATTACATAAACTTCCTTCGATACGTTCTATTTGAATTCGAACCTAAACTCCAGCATCTATCATAACATGAAATTATTCACATCGAAGATAAGAAATCCCTTATCAATAAACATTTCGCGAATGAACGACACCAGCTGATAAATCGAGTTGGAAGTCGGGATTCAGCGTTGCCGGTTTGAATGCATCTATTCTTTGGAAATGAGACCCGATATACACACAGCGATGTTGGAGCCGCCTATCATTGATTAGAGGAACTAAAACTGTATAAAAAAATGATAAAAACTTTTCCAACGAGATCCGACCGAAATTTTCGGGGATAAGTGTATGGAGATCACTGATGAATTATCTACCCATATACACGTAAAAAAAAGCGAGATCCGAAATCGGATCTCGTTCGTCAAAACGGATCTCACACAGCTCGGAATACATCATGAACGGATCTCGTTCTTATGGGAATATATATATATATATATATATATATATTGATCCAATAGACGCATCTAGTCCCGATATATCATACAGGCTACCTAAGACCCACATGATCCAAATGACTTTGACGAGTATATAAAGTGGAAATGAGTTGTTTTAAAATATAACTCACTAGGCAGCCTGAGAGGGGAAAGAATTTCTTTAAGACAAAAAAGTTGTATAGTAGATAACGTTTCCCAAACCCGAACCACTTCGCCCCTAATCCGATCCCTCATATACCACGCAAACATATCCAGCCAACGTTCGAAATCCCAGCGCTGTTGCCAGATTTTCGGGACCAATAGCGTCGATTGTGGTGTATGAACGGGTTTAAGAAAGTAGGTCAACTTGTTGAATCGTCGAATTTGTATAAGTTATGCTATGAAGAGATCCTAATGTCTACTCGAAACAAATTGATGATGAAAATTGAATCGAATGCGAATGAGATACTTCGGTCAAGTATCTCGATTTATTGTGATATCAAGATCAAATACTTTGTAAAATAGTGAAATATTTATTATTTTCTGAAGGTGTTCCAATCCTTATCAAATATTCGTATCCACTATGGTTATAATATTATTACTACTTGTGTTCATTTTTTCATGAGGAGATGCTTTTAGCCATCGAAGTCCCATAGATAGTAAAAAAAAATTTCTTGGAGTTTTTCTGATGACACGATGCTCACGAAACTCTACACACAGTTGTTCATCATTATTTTTGAACAGGCTACCAAGTTTTGTCATGATGGAATCAAAATTTTATTAGTTATTCCGGAAAAAACAACGATACCGAGAAAACAAAACACGAAATTTCAAAAAAATATTCCAAATATTTCCGGAAGTTGAAATCGCATTGAATTGAATTTTTATGACAATTAAAAGCAATAACAAAATTTCGCAAATAGTTGCGCGTCTTTATGTTCTAATTGATCGCCATCCTTCAATCCAATCGTTTGGGCAGGTCCTGAAATATCAGGGAAATAACCTCAAAAAAAAAAAATCCGAAACTACCATTTTAAAACCAACAAAAATTACTGGCTGCATATTTATACAGTAAATAAAATCATTTACGGCCGGTTTCACAAAACTTTGATTGCCAGATCAAGGGCTTGATTGTCAGTCAACAGTAAATTCTGTGCTCGATTTCAGTTCATTTTCAACCCAACCATCGAATGCAAACCTTAATCAACGAGTTAATCAGAAGTCAAAAGTTTTGTGAAACCCACAGTATGTCTGGTTGATAAAAAATTAAGAGGTCAGAAGTTGAAACTTCAACTACGGAACAGACTATATGTTGAAATAAAATTCAATTTTAATTAGTAAGTACCGAACAAATACATATTGAGAAATAATTTTGTTTTAATATGTCGTTTTTTCCGTATTTCTAGTTTCAACTGTTGACCTCTCAAACTTTTATTAACCTGAAATGATTTTATTAACTATGTGACTGCGAAAGTAGTAATTATTGTTGGTTTGAAAGTGGTAGTACAGCCAAACTTACGAAACATCTCACCCTGCATTGCATGAAGATTCCAATAAAAATTGAAGTTGTAAGACCATTATTCCTCTTCTATGTCAGAAACTTCATATGAATTACACATATAGTTTAGAGGAATTCTCAAAATCTGTTTCTTTCGTCATTGATATTAAAATATTAAAATAGAAAATAAGATATTTTTATGTCAGGTTAATTCACATTTGGTGATCTTCTAATTATATCATCATCACGAAATTCGGCATGAACCTTCGTGCTGTCATTTTTCCATCAAGTACTGGATTCTAATCTGATCTAATTTGTGTTGTTGGTGACATTCCGAAAATAAAATTCTGAATGGGTTATCCGCGGAAATATTAAATAGATTTTATTCATTCAACAATTCGTTCTCACGGCCGATCGTGAGCGGAAAAAACCAACTTAAAAACTCGATATTTGTAGAGTAGTTTATACCTTAATAACGAAAGCTGAATTGGTTAAAAGGTTAAATCTACTCAATGATTCTGGAGATATATCGAATTTTATTTTTCCGATGTTTCCAAAAATTCACATTGGATTGAATCGATATCCAGTATTTTATTGAAAAATGATGATTGAGGGTTCGTACAGAATTTCGTGAGGATATGATCCGAAGATCGCAAAATATAGAATATACGAAATATAAGTTTCAATTTTTGTTTCGAATTGTTCTTATGACATGATCATCGCGAAATATTCTAAAAAGTTGTTTTTCGGACCTAGCTGGGCGTCATCATGATTGAATCAGTTGCTTACAAGTTATTCTGGAAAAAACAATGATAGGTACCGAGAAAAAAACACGAAGTTCCACAGTTATAAACATGTACTGAAATTCGCTGCGAAAGATTATGCTCAAGGTCATAATGATATTGACCTGGTACTTTCAAGGCCTGTGTTTACAGGAAACACCACCAAATTCCAAATTTTCTCGAGGTTGAGACATCTTAAATATTGATTCACGAAATAACTACGGCACTACACTCTCATAAGTTTTCCTGACTGTGGTTTGTGAATCAGAGAGCTGAATGACTCATCAAATTTCCAAGATTTTTATGAGAATTTCATAATAAATATATTGAACTCTTTCAGCCCTTCACTATTAGGTAGTTGATCACGATTAAAAAGAATTTTTTATCTCTAAGTTTCAATTCCAACAACCTACTCTCAACCTACTGGTTTGGGTATTGGGAGGAAAAAAAAACTCTAACGAATAATGAGAATATATTTATTCCAGAGTCAATAATTTCTTTCAAGGAAAATGCATATCCTTAACGCTTTGTTTAGAATCCCGGTATAGGTCACAGATTTCATCTCGGTATATTTGATGGCGTCACCTACATGCCGCACTAAGTGCCAGGATCTTGGCGAATCTCGATAAAAAATCGTTAGCGGTTTCTATTCATCAAAGTGAAACCTAACCTTATTTTTTACGCTGTGTCTAGACTCCCGGTAACCGTGATGAATTTTCTACATTGACTTTTGATGATGCTCCAGTTACCGAGATCTAAGTCAAGTTCGATGTTTCGAATGTGTTTGTTTGGTCATTTGGATAATTTAAAATTATGTTAATTTATACGGCCAGTTTATTTAAATCGAATTTAGTGATTTACTTCGAGTCAATACGTAAATATACAGTTTGGGATGTAACACTAATGAAATAGGTATCTTTCATCTCAATTTTCTAAGAGTTTGGCATAGACCTTGAGGTTACTATTACGCAGCACAGTTTCAGTTTCATCGACTTATTTTCAGGGATACCAGGAAAAATATATGTCAAAATTCGAACCTATTTCTTCGGTATCATTTGATTTCCGGAATGACTCGAAATGATGATCCGGTCATAATGAAACTTGGTAGCTTATTGGCGGAAGCTGAGGCCTAAATTTCTGCCAAATTTCTTGATGATCGTTCCATTAAAATAATCGACACAAAAAATTTCAGAATTTTGTGATCTTCAAATCTCATGGTCCTCACGAAGTTCTGCCTGAACCTTGAAGCTGTAATTTTTCAATCAAGTACTGAGGTACAGAATTTTTTTCCCATGTGTCTTGTTGATAATCTTTTAAGATAAAATTTCGAATTGAAATATCTGCGGAATCCTTGGGCGAAGGTGAGCAATTCGCAAATTCGGCCTTAGTTATCAAACTATAAACCTGCTCTACAAGTATCAAGTCTTTTTTGGGTAGTGGTCGAATTCACGATCGGCAGTAAGATCAACTGAAAACCCAATACTTTTCAAAAGAAACGACCCAGAGACTCTATATTTATAGAGAAGGTTTGGGGCTTGATTCTGAAGGCTCAATTCGTGAATGGAAAAGATCCGCCCAAAAAATTTGAAAATATCCCCAATCAAATTTGTTCCATAAGTACAGATCTGATTGAATTGAAATCTAGTATATTATTAAAATGATAGCCTGAAGCAACGAAATTGAACAAGCACTTAAAAGCTCCTGAACCTGAAGTTCAGAATTTTTTTTTCTGCTGGCTGTAATCAATCAAGCGTCCCTTTTCCAGAACTTTTTTGTCTTGTACAATTCCAAATTCTCCTCAACTTCCTCAAAATTTTTGAATGTTCTTCAGTTTTTTCATGTTTGAAAACTCGGGAAAACATTTCACTTTGACACATCAACGAAACAATTTAATAGTAAGGTCAGGTTTCACTTTGATGAACAGAAACCGCCCAAGACTACATTTTTTACTGGGATTTGCTTGGATCCCGGTAACTTGTGCGTCATATGGGTGACGTCATCAACTATGCAATGATAAAATGTGTGACCGGTACCGGGATTTTAAAGACAGCTTTCGAAATATGCTTTTGTTATTGTCTCTGGAATTTATGCGAAAAAAATCAACCATTAATTCCAACTTGTATAGCATGCTTCAGAAATATACCACAAAACTCTAGTAGAATTTTCAGTCAACACCAAGAGAATTTTGTTTAATCATTGTTTCAAGTCTATAGAAGCCTGTATTCTCACTCAATCGTGACAGAATTGATTTTGACACCGGATTCGTCATCAGGGGGTCCAACTCAGTCGTTTGAGACCAATTCCGGCTCAACGTTCAAAAATAACAGACATTTGGACAAAACGATGGCACGCTATTTTCCAGAACATGCTCGCAAAACTAGTTGGAAAATGCACCGCTATTATTTGCATTTATTTGTATAATTCTGTTACTCGGGAATATTTTTTGTCACGAAAAGTGCAATTTATTTTATTCCCCATGCTGAATTCACATCCAATGAAACCATACTGTATACTTCATTCTCTTACGGTTTGAATAGACTAGATTTTTAACATTCACAAAACTCGAGAAAAAGACATTAAAATAAAGAAATGTTCGCTCTATACAAGTTCAAATCATGTGCCATTAGTGAACGTTTTCAAACTGTATCATCCAAATTCGGATCTATGAAATATTGAATCGATAAAAATCACGAACATGAAAACTTTCCAAGCCAAATATGAGTCATGGCAAAAACATTTTTATCGACGCTTGTATCCTTCACCGGGCTTACATAAGTTTTGACAAAGTGTCGATTTTCGGTGTGTATGTCGAGAGGATGCAATATCAAATATTCGAGTTCCATGTAATGAATTTAAAATCAACGTTTCTCATGGCGACGGCATGCTATAGCGGGATCATATAAGCTGTTTTTTCGGCTTGCATATTATGTGGAAAAGCTGAAATATCCAATTCGAAGGTTCAGAATCAGAATAACTCATGACGATGACTCGCTATACCGAAGAACACTTCTGTGGACTTCTACAATCCCGCTGATGCTTGCAGCTGGCCGTCGTCATGGGGTATGTTTATTAGGAATTTTTATTACTACGTTTAAGTACCATTGATGGTTGTAAACAAGTCATAAAAATTTCGTTCTAACTGCGATCCAACTACCAAAAAGGAAACGGCTAAAACAGTTCAATAAGGGTGCGTTTTTATTTTAATCAGTTGAAGCGATGAAAAAACGATTGACGTGACATCATCAAATCTCTTCAAAGGTTCCTAAACATAGGGTGGAATTACAGACAGAAATCAGTGAATTCCCGATGAATTTCGTTATTGGATTTGAATTTTAATGAACGGTTTTTCTGGTATAATTACTGATAACGAATACTTTATATCATAATGTTCAGAAATCAATCATTTCATTTGTTTTACAGATATCCTATCATTCTGTGATAGTTATTTGCTGTATTGTCGCACATATTCTTATCAGAAATCATTATTATGGATGCGGAATTATTTCCGTTGTGCAAAATATGTTAGAAACTTGATGATAATTCTGCTAGTGATGAGGAATTCGTAATTTTTGAATTCGAAACGAAAAATAATGAAAGACATGTAAATGCTTATAATCGTATTGGGGAAAATGTACCTAGGTATCTTATTTTTATAGCTAATTTTTTCAAATCATCTGCACATCTGCACCATACATTTTTCTACTTTACACACTTAACAATACTCGATAAATCCACGAAAACTCCCGGTCAAAACATTGAAGTAAGGTTAGAATGATCCATCAGTTCGATCGACTTCCGAGTAAGATTGATCCGATTAGTAATCAGAAATTGATCGATTAAACTACGTTGAAAAAAACGCCCTGCTGAAATTCTTCGGGATTTCTCTGATGAAAATGTAAACTCCGTGGTGCATTTACGATTAATCGATTGGATATCTCGATTAAAATATAAAAACACACCATATTTTCATCATGAAATTTCTATACAGATCTTGAAAATTAAATATTCCATTCATCATCACGATTCACAAACCGGAAAGTCATGAAAAGCTACACCAGTCCAGTGCCGTCATCATGTTCATTTCGTGAATCAATATTTAAGAGGTCAAGAACATGAGACAATTTGTAACTTAGTGGTATGCTCTGTGAACGCAGATTTTTAAGGAATCAATTGTATGTCTACATCTTCCTGTTTTCCGTTTATTTTCGAAATTAGGACAAAGGGGCAGTCAACTTACGACGGGGATTACTACTGTCAAGAACAATGAAGGATCATTAAAAAATATAATTATATTTGATTCAGCATGAAGAGGTAGATTTAATATTTTCTTTTTCTCTGAAAATAGGTATTGACTCTAAAATGTATGCAAGACAAATGATCCGAATTCAAATACTTGCATAGGAAAATTCAGAAATAGATCGCCAAACTCCAGATGTGGAATGATGGCTGGAAGTAAATAAAATAATTAACTAAAACTATATTAGTTTTCAATTCCCAACTCTCCCAAAAATTAACCCTCCCGAGGCACGAAAAATTTTTGTCGATTTCAATTTGTTCCTCCGAAACCAATGATCGAACAGAAACAAAATAAAGAAGAAAAATCTGGAACCTGCTAGAATCTGCTGACGTGAAGTCAGCAGCTTCTACGCGCTTGTTCACATTGCGAAATGGTGAAATTTTAATGAAATATAAAAATTTTCAAAAAAAAACAATAATTTTTTTTTCGAAATTTTCCATGGATAATTCTTCTCATTGACACTGTTCATCTTCCGACCAAGTTTCATTTCGATCAGATAAATATTTTTCGAGTTATTGAAAAATCAAAATTTCAAATGGCTGTAGCACAGAAACCATTTGGCAGATTTGGCCCATTAACGAACTCAACTGAGATATTCAGGATCTTAACCTTAACTGAAAATTTCAGGACTCTAGGTCTTTCCTTGCGAGGGTTACAGCGCACACGGCCGGCCGGACGGACAGAATCAATTTTGACCACGGATTCTTCATCAGTGAGTCCAACCTAGTCGTTCGAGACCAGTTCCGGCTCAAAATTTTTAAATTACAGAGATCGTGACGAAATGATAACGCGCTGTTCCTCAGACAAGCGCGTAAAAAGTATTCATATATAGAACCACACTCATTTGTTAGAGTCTCTACTGCATCCATAAGAGGATGAAAATTGAAATGTTCAACACTCGAAAAGAACACTCATTTAAAGAACATAACACAATATGTACCCGCATTGTGCTTCTATTAAAACAGGCTCATTTTACGATTAAGTCGTACCGATAATTCCTTCGCGGCCATCACGTGAAAGTATCACATACCCACGCTGCTCTTTCTGGCTTGTACAATGGATGCCAAGAAATAAGTGACACCACGTGAAGCAGAATTCTTGGATTCAGGTTTTAAAAACTAATATAGTTTGAATACATTTGGATACTGACTTATTCATCTTGAGGAATTACCTGAAAACTTCTCGATTAGAAATTTTTGACTTGAAAGGAACAAGCTGCAGTCTTAACCAACTCTACAAATATCGAAGTTTTTCTCGGGAGTTATTGTGTTAACGGCCGGTCCTACTGGTAAAAAAAAGACTACTGAAATAATCTAATCAGAAACTTGATGAATGAAGGGTAGGTTTCGAGTTCAATTATGAAGGCCGAATTTGCGAATTGGTGAAATCCACTCAATGGTCCCGAACATACATATTTAATCTGGCCAATATTCCCAAGAATACAGATAAAATCGTATAAAAATCTAGTACTTCAATTAGGAATGAACACTTGATGGTCCCTGCGGAATTTCATGAGGCACATATCATTAGCCGATCAGCAGATATAATTCTGATTTTTTTGATCGATCCAATCGAACGATCATCACGATATTTCGCAACAATTTGCTCATCAGCATTTTCCAACTATTAAGATGTTCATCATGTCCAGCTCAGTATTTTTTGAAGTATTTCAGAAATGACAACGATACCTAGTTGATAACTATACAATTTGAAATATTTTTTTCCAATATCTCCAAAGATTAAAACACGAGTTCAAGGTCTGTGTCGAATATCATCAAAATGCAATAAATTGTTTTCGCAGAAAAACCTCGAATAAAACTTGGAAAATTTTCGAAAGGAAATTATTTTTTGATTTTGAGTCCGTAACACACTCACGAAATTTAAAGAATTGTTGCGCATCCCTAATACATGACTATCTACGAAATTTAAATCTGATTGCGTTAGTTCCGTATGAAATGTTGGGGAAATAACATTGAATTTTCAAATATCCACGAAGTTTGGCATACATATTTCTTTACCAATATCTCCTGGATTTGGTATCAGATAGAACTGAAATTTGAAGTGCTTCGGTTGGATATTGATTTTAAGGTTTGTGCCAAATTTCATTGAAATCTGTTAAGTAGAAACAATTTTTGTCAAGAATTTTGGGAATTTTTGAAAATACTTTTTTTTCACAACAATCCAGAAGACATATTCTTAAGCTAGACATGTTTCAATTTGATCACGTCATTTCTTCTCGAGATATTGGGAAAATAACCGCAAAATTTCGAAATTCTACATATTTATTCTTCCAAGAAAGTCCTGAACCGGTCGAAATACTTATTTATCATAAACTCTCTTCTCTTTGTATCGTTCGATCACTCCAGATACGATATGTGGTCATGTGACAAAAAAATCCGTCGTATCTCGGATGATATTACTGAAAGGCTATTGTGTAGCAATAGCTCTGTAACATTCCTTTGTTTCTGATTATTAAACTCCATCAAGAGAATATTATCCTTTCACACTTTCTCATAGCTGTCTCCCAAAATATTTAATCTTCCAATGGTGAATCAAATATGCTTAGTGATGACCTTTTATTGTCTATATCTTTCTTTGCAAACGGAGAATATCACCAAACTCCTAATGTTCTAAGAATTCGATACCTTAATTATTGATTCATGAAGGAACGAGCCTAATTTGAAATATTCAATTTTGAAACTCTGTATGAAAGATTTTCCATGTGTTATTGACCCTTTGCCGAACTACAATACCAAAAAGCAACTTCCCATTTTACTGGTCGAAAAGATGAAATATCTAATTCAGAGTATCTGTATGGAATCATATCATATGTTTCGAGGACAACGCCCTTTACCGGGCGTCTGAGTTTGGATTTTTACTGTGTAGCTCGAAAATATAAAACATCTCATTTTCGTCCGGTATGGAGAATTCACAATAAACTTTCCCTATGACGGTGACTCCCCATAGCGGGATCGTACAAGTGTCCATAATAGAAGTTTCCAGGTTTGTATATCTCGCTGTACAGTGTTGCCAAGTTCAGGGACTCGAAACGTTGATTAATCATACGAATTTTATACAGCTAGTTGATTCCCGCAGAAGCGCCCTCGCACTGGCCAAACCCTGAAACTTTCTGTGTATAATATGATGTATCACCGATTTTTTACACCCGGCTGAAATTTCGTTTATAGCATCCCCTGACCCCCCAGACCTCAAAAACATGGTCAGACGCTAAGAGACCCGGGACCGGGTCTGAACACGTCACTTTTGGACTGGAAAGGCGGTCAAGTGTATAGATTCGGGTCTGTATGTGCGGTCGAATAAAGCTATATATATATATATATATATATATATATATATATATATATATATATATATATATATATATACATCCCTAATCATTATGGACTCTAACCATATTCCAACCTTATGGCCTCTCTGTGATGGAGATGTGGTAGCTTCGTACAATTTCATATATATTGAATAAAAATGCATTTCCTGCACTTCTGTGCAAACGAGAATACCGTAGCATTAAAATTGAAACATACGATTCTTCATCACTGTCCTAACATTGTTACCTCTCTACGACTTGCTATCATTAGCGCTTCCTGTATACAATATTCATTCGAACTGCGTACATTGAAGACTCACATGATGTACATTAAGGCGTCATCCAATGTTGCCAAATGTGGTCAGTCTACATTCTGCTCTCTGAGAAGACGTAATACTGTTCTTTTCATTAAATGATGTAATTTTTTAAGCCGAATGAATTGAACCTCGTTCAGATGCTACAGTATTCGAATTTATAGCTTTGTTGATGATATTGAAAAATCGAAATAAAAGTATTCTTCTATAGTTGCATTGAGACTGATTTGGAAAATCCTTTTTAATCGACTTAAAAAGGCGTTTGGAGATCCTGAAAATTCGTATACTTTATTCGAGCATATGTTCCTTACTCATAAGCCAATTTTTTTTTTCGATTGCTTTCAGTATTACTTAAAGGTAGTACTATTCGATCATAACATATACAGATTGTTCCATAAAAACATGGACAATTTTTCAGCTGTAAATCAGAATTTTTCTGTTGTGAATTTGAAAGCTAATATCTTCCCACATACGACCAGATATTTAAAGTAAAATCATACAAGGTGGCTCAGAAATTCAATATGTATAATCATCCTTTTATCGCAATCAGCGACCAGCAGTTTTATTGGAAGATTTCGA